>CM060430.1:16252690-16270190 GCA_030545235.1 Helianthus tuberosus | reverse complement strand
GATTTTAAAAAAAATTTCAAACATTTTCTGAAAATAACAAGTATCAAGTTAATGAACTTGTTTTTGTCATATCAAACAATCCAAACTTCAACAAAGTAAGCTCTCCTCATTCTTCAGTCCAGAATTTCCTGCATCTGCTTCAAACATCTGAGAATCCAACAATCAACTCTCCACTTTGGTTTGTCTAAAATAAAGCAGAAATAAAATCTTTTTGGATTTTAACAAAGTGTTCTAAACTAAGAAATGAAATACAGAAAACTTAAATTGCTGAAATTAAACAAAGTAAACTATTTACAAACATATTTTTGATGAGTGTGTCAGGGAATCATATCAGCTTTTCAGACAAATCACAAGTACCGTTAAGCTACATTTCATACTCAGATTTAAACAATTTACCTCGATTGTCGATATACTGATCCATCTTAAATTCTCATACAAATTTCAACTTATTCAGGATACGATTTAGGTGAATTAAGAACTTAGATCATTCATGTGTCCCACCTCTTGAATATACTCCCGTATCCAGAATCTCAATAATCAGTCTTACAGGTGAGAATACTACAATGATATCTGTATATAATTTAGGTATGCGAGGGCCGAGGGATCTCAGATCGATACTTCCGTATACGCAGAGAGATATCAGCTTCGACTTTTCGGTGTGTCCCCTTTAGAGGATCTTTTTGCTTACAACAGCAGCATATATCAATTTTAATTGTTTCAGCATGCTGAGGGTTAATGCTGTGTTTCAAGCATTGCAGCAAGTATTAGCCAGGGACTAGGTCAGAACTACCGTTCAGCAGAAGTCCCGGAATAATACCCCAGACATCATAGAGTATAAAGACCTAGTATATCAGATTACGAGACCTTTCAAACGAGATTTCAGGGGTTACCTATATATCCAAGTAGTGTTCCCCACGAATTCACAAGTTTGAATTTAAGTTTAAGTTTATATCCCGAATAAATCTACTAAATGTATGAAAACCTATCGACACATCATCAGTAAGAATGTTTAACTCTTTTAAACTATTCAAATCTTTAGCATACTGTAATCGTCTAGCTGATGTACTATCATTTTCCCTATATACACAAGCTCTTTTTCATTTTATCATGTTTTTGTATTTTTGCATTTTTTTTTTTACTGTTTTTGAATTTTCTGAAAAAAAAACTATGTACAAACATCTACTCCCCCTAAATACCAAAACAAGTAAAAATTCGACAAACCATTGCAGATTGTTTCTCGTCTTCATCCGCAACAGTACCCTCATCAACGCCAATTATGCCATCCGACACCGACAGAAGCTTCATACCATTCAGTTTTAACAAATATTTAAACCGATTTTTATCAAAAGCTTTGGTATGTAAATCAGCTTTCTGTTCGTCTGTGTGGATTTTCTCAATTCGTATCAACTTTTTCTCAAAACAATCACGAATAAAGTGATGACGAATTTCTATGTGTTTAGTTTTAGCGTGATGTACTGGATTTTTAGTTATATTTATTGCGGCCTCATTATCAACAAAAAGAGGTGTGTTAAGAAACTGCAAACCGTAGTCGCGCATCTGTTGCTGTATCCACAAGATCTGAGAGCAGCAACTGCTAGCAGATACGTACTCCGCTTCACAAGTAGATAACGCCACAGACGTTTGTTTCTTACACTGCCAGGTAACCAATCTAGGACCAAAGAACTGGCATCCTGCAGTTGTTGATTTTGAATTGACTTTGCAGCATCCGAAATCCGAATCGGAATACCCTTCGAGCGTAAAGTCGCCTTTTCTAGGATACCACAACCCCAATGAAGGAGTTCCTTTCAGGTAGCGCAATATCCTCTTCACAATAATCATGTGCGATGCTCTCGGATTAGACTGAAATCTTGCTGCGAGGCACGTTGGGTACATGATATCAGGACGTGAAGCAGTTAGATACATTAAAGAACCTATCATGGATCGATAAAAAGTTTCATCAGCCCTGTCTCCGGTGAGATCTGGGTGAATCCCATGATTTGTTGCAAGTGGGGTAGCAGCTGGAGTAGAACTTGACATCCCAAATTTCTCTAGAATATCATGAACATACTTTGACTGATGAATGAAAATTCCCTCAGGAAGTTGTTCAACTTGTAATCCCAGAAAGAATTTCATCTCCCCCATTGAAGACATTTCAAACTTCTGCTTCATCACTGATTCAAAATCTTTGCATAGATTTTCATTCGTCGACCCAAAGATTATATCGTCCACATAAATCTGTACTATCAGAAGATGACCATCAACGACTTTAGTGAAGAGAGTGGCATCCACAGTTCCACGTATGAACTTGTTAGCGAGTAGGTGTTGAGACAAAGTCTCGTACCAGGCTCTCGGTGCCTGATGTAGACCATACAACGCTTTGTCCAATAAGTAGACCTTGTTTTTGTGGATTGGGTCAGTAAAGCCCGGTGGCTGACCAACATAAACCTCCTCTTTAACCTTCCCGTAAAGAAACGCCGATTTAACATCCAACTGATATACTTTGAAATTCTTCCAAGACGCAAATGCAAGAAAAATTCTGATTGCCTCTAGTCGTGCTACAGGAGCATAGACTTCGGTAAAATCAATTCCCTCATGTTGACTAAATCCCTGAACAACGAGTCGAGCTTTGTTCCTTACGACAACCCCTCTATCGTCCCTCTTACACTTAAACACCCACTTAGTGTTAATTTTCCTCTGACCATCCGGCAAATCAACTAACTTCCACACTCCCAATTTCTCGAATTGATTAAGTTCTTCTTGCATAGCATTGACCCAAGAGTCTTCAGTAAGCGCCTCTTTGTAAGTTCTTGGTTCAATCTGCGAGATAAAACAACTTAATGAAAATTCAGTTTGCAAAGGAGCAACTTTTGTATAAAAACAAGTAAGCCCTTTATCAATCTGATTTCGAGTGCGAACTCCAGCTTGCAATTCTCCTATAATCAACTCCTCTGGATGATATGAAAAAGTTCTCGGCATCACTTCACTCGGAACATCTACATTTCCCTCCAGATTAGTAACATTCTGCTCTGCATCTTGTTCACCAACTTGGTTTGTTTGACCTGAAATCTGAATTTGCTCCCCCTCAGAATCTGAATCACCATGATCAAATACTGGCATGTTTTCAGCTTCTAGATCATCATTTTGAACCGACTGATTATCGTGAGCAACTTCATTCTGTTGGACATCATCATGTTCACCAACATTACTTGGACCTGCTTCATCATCATTTGAAGTTTCCCGTGGTCTTCTCGAATACTCAGCTGGGAATCTTAACTGCGACTCATATTCACGCAAAATATCCAACTCATCAAAGAAATCTTCATCATCCTCTGATTCTTCTCTCATGTCAAACGAATCCCAAAGTTTGTCATAATGATAACGCCATGAATCACCAGGATTCTGCGGCGGCATAGTATAACCTTGACATTCAACATTTGCAGCTTCAATAATACGCTTCTCACTTGGAACGAAGACACGTAGCAATGGATTTGAATAACCAACAAATATACCCTCAATGCACTTCGGACCAAACTTTCCAAAAGGTTCTATAACCGTACAAGGTGACCCGAACGGTTCTAGATACTTCAAATTCGGTTTGCGGTTATTGATTAGTTCAAAGCATGTTTTGTTGAACTTCTTGACAGTAAGAACTCTGTTGAGCGTATAGCATGCGGCGGAAACAGCTTCAGCCCAAAAATTAATCGGTAACTTTGAATCTGCGAGCATAGTTCTAGCCGTCTCGATTAGTGTCCTGTTTTTGCGTTCTGCAACTCCATTCTGCTGCGGAGTGTACGGAGCACTAAACTCATGCAAAATACCTCTTTCATCACAAAATTCTTCCATCTTGCTGTTCTTGAATTCAGTACCATTATCACTTCGAATTCTCTTTATACACCTTTGGTACAAATTCTCTATCTTCCTGAACAGCGCCATCAAACTGTCAAATGTTTCATCTTTCGTCTTCAAGAAAGATACCCATGAAAATCTGGAATAATCATCAGTAACGACCAAACAATAGTAATCTCCTGTAATGCTTTTGACATTCACAGGACCAAACAAATCCATGTGAAGTCTTTCCAGAGGTCTTGAAACTGAATTGACTTTCTTTGTAGGGTGTGACTTTTTCTTCTGCTTGCCTTTGATACAGCTAATGCACTCCCCTTCCAGATGAAAACCTTTGATATTAACTCCCAATACCAAATCATTGTGCACCAAATGATTCATTTTTCTAAGATGAATATGCCCCATCTTGCGGTGCCACAACCTCGATTCTTTTTCAGTTGCTCTAGACACGAAACAATGTGCTTGACCAGTAGTTGTAGTTGCTATAGACATGTCTAACACATATAAATCGTTCACTCTAGGTGCCCTCATAATAATCCATTCTTCAGGGATAACAAAACCAGGTTTCAGAATCAAACATTCTTTATCAGTGAAGTGAGTAGTATACTGATTGTCACAGATCTGCGAGATACTAAGCAGATTGTTCTCCAGCTCAGTGATGTAGTTAACTCTCTCAAACGTCACAATCCCATTGGATAACGTTCCTTCACCAACAATTCTACCACCTTCATGACCAGTAAAACCCACATAACCACCATTAATGTTCCTTACATCATACAATAATGCAGTTTTTCCTGTCATATGTCGAGATGCACCACTATCCATAATCCATCTGGATATCAATTGTGGAAGATCCTGCACAAAAACAAACTACAATTTGAATAACTTCAAGAAAGATGCCGATTCATGCTTCGCGAACCAGGAAGCTCCGGCCATTCAAACTGCTTATTCGAACATGGTGTCCACCCAGGCCTCATCCGCCTTAGGTGTAACCTTGACTCTAGCAATTTGAATTTTGAAATTTTCAGCCTTCAAAGGTGGAAATTTTGCATCATAATCAACCGTAATTGATTTTTCACCCTTTTTCACTTCAGAAGTTGAAATTTTCATTTTCGTTTTTGGTTTCCAAATTTGTTCTGTTAATGCAACCCGTTTATAAAATTTGTCATTTTGAGTTACCAACTTCTTTACAGGTTCATTTTTTGCTTTTACATTGTTGATTTTAGCTTTTTGCTTCTCAACCACTTTCTTCTCAACATACATTGGTGATTTACCCTTCACATCAACCTTCTTTTGTTGAATCTTCACAGCTTCAGTCCTAGGCTTCACATATGTACACTTTCGTGCAATATGACCAACTTGTTCACATCTAAAACAAGTACGAGTATCAACTACTCGACTCGTGCCTTCAGACTGAGCCTGTGAAGCTCTTTTCTCAAAGAACTCTTCATTCGATTTTGAAAAGATTTCATTTTTCTCATCAGAAAGTAAACGTGAACCATTCACAAACACCTTCTTTTCTGTAAACCTCTTGTTTTGAAAACTCTTTTTCTGATAACTATTACCACCTCGATAATCACCCGACCAATTGTTTCGATTGTTATTGTAAAAACGTGGTGAATAAACAGTTTTCTTGTTATAAACCCTGTCTTTCTTTCGACTCAGATTATTCACTGCTGACAACTCGACTTCAACAAGTTTAAAAACATTTGTCAAATTGTTCATGTTAACATTCTCAATGGGAAATTCAGAATCCGAAAACAACTTATCAGATCCAGCCATCTTGTACATTACAAGATCCGGTTCATCACTTAAGTTGTTTTTGGACTTTGATTTCTGAATGTATTTGTCCAAGAAACCCTCATCCTCCTCAGAAGTGTCACAATCCGGTTTAAGCACTTTGTCTATCACACTTTTCACCACATCACTTTGGACACCCTCGTCATTGGAAGATATGAACGTGACATCAATGTTTTCAGGAAGTTTAACTTCACTTTCTTCCTCAATTTCCACCAAACTAGACTGCTTTTTCGTGTAGTTGTCTAAAATTGGCGGTGGAACTTTGTGAAAACCTACACCCGTTCCATCATAAAACACATCCTCGCCATCTTTGTTTTTCCCTATAGGTTTAGGAACAATATGCTGCAAAACAAAGTTTGCCGATTTATAACTGTTAAGCTTCAACTAGATTCGTTCATTCTCAATTTCAGCTTCTTGAACTTTAAGTTTCAATTTAGCAATTTGATCCAGTTGTTCATTAATCGATTCTTCTTTTATTCTCAAATCAGCTCTTAGATGTTCATTTTCTTTAAATGTTTTGCCATTACGATCATCACTATCTTTGACAATGTTTTTCAATTTCTCAAACTTTTCGGAAATCTGACGGTTTTCAAGAATTAACTTTTCATTTTCAGATTTTATTTTCTCAAGTTCAGTTTTATCATTTTCAATTTGAGCCGTTAATTCTTTGTTCCGTTCAGTTGAAGCTCTTACACTTTTGTCACGATCAAGAATCTGATTTTCAACATTTCTAACCTTAGTTGTCAGATTCTGAATTTTCTCATTGTTAAGATACGTGACAGTGCTACAAAAATTGCATTGTTTGGTGCAATTTTTGCAGTCAGCATTCCCGTCAATCTT
Organism: Helianthus tuberosus; assembly: GCA_030545235.1. Lineage (NCBI taxonomy): Eukaryota > Viridiplantae > Streptophyta > Magnoliopsida > Asterales > Asteraceae > Helianthus > Helianthus tuberosus. The sequence goes on along the minus strand of CM060430.1, from coordinate 16,263,707 downwards.
GTTATCTGACTCAATTGTGTTACCTGACGCATTTGTTGACACACTTTGACTGACCGATCCCTTTGACTCAGTAACAGAATTAGAATCTACCTCAAGTGCTTTTGCAGCTAGCACTTTGTCAGCCATCACTCCCAGGTTCTCAGCTGTCAACTCTTGCGTAGTATCAATTATGCCTGTATCAACTTGCTTTTCTTTCTTCTCTTTCTCTTCTTTCTCCTTTCTCTCTTTCTCTTTCGCTTCTTCAATCATCTTTGATGTTGGTGTTCCCCACCACTTGTGCTGCCAATATTCATCTTCTTCTTTGTACTCCTTGATGATGGCTTCGATATCAAGTGTACTATCATCAATTGCAATATTTCCATACTCATCAAGATAGCACTCTCTATCTGGATCCCATCTATTGGCTCTCCTTGCATTCAGATAGATACGAGAAAGTCTGATAATTTTTGTTTCAGCAACCATCTTCCGGTAGTGATATTTCTCTTCTTCAGTACGATCATCTTTCCATGGCTTAGGTTCATCATTGCTTGCCATAAATGCGTAACCCACCGTATCTTCTTCTGGCAGAACTTCTTTACTCCAATCATACCCCTCATCATCATAAATCACAGCAAGAGCCCTTGATTTGTCTCTGTTATCTTCAGACTGCTTCAATCTAGGCGGCTCAGATTTATTCTGATGGTAGATTGCCTTTTTGTAATAATCATCTCGAAACGGATTCTCTGACTCATCAGCATAAGCGTTTCGGCATTCTCTCTTAAAATGACCCTTCTGCTTACACTTGAAGCAAGTCACCTTCGATTTATCAAACCCCAACTTAGTAGATGGACCACCAATTGTTTTTCTCCCTGTAATCTCCATGAAGCGTTGTGCACGTCGAACTGCACTTGCCATTGCCCAACGAATGTCGATCAGCTCCATTTCTTCAGGGTCTATCTGATCGTAGTCTTCTTTCGTCAGATTTGTATTCCCAATTTTTCCAGCCACCAATCCTTCGTAGGATTCCAAAACAGACGCTAGAAAGACCATTTGTTGCTTGGCCGACTCTGCATCAAAGTTCTGTGCGTTCTTCAAGTCTATTGCGATGTTGCATTGAAACCGATCAGAATGACTTCCAGAAGATGAAGATCCACTATGAAAATCACTTTGACTTCCACTGCTTTCACCACTTTGACTTTCTTTGCCGACTATCAACACATTTTCAGTAGAAAATGCAGTCTTTGGAGAAGTAGCCTTCGGCATCATGCTCTTTGGATAGTATAAATCAAGATTCTGCTGATAAGATGAATGATTAATCTTGTACGTCTTCTTCAACTCTAGCTCATGACTCTCGAGTTTTTCAATCAGCAAATCTAATGTCAGCTTTTCTGGTTCTTTTATGGTATTCTTCAACATCAGCGCATAATATCTCCAATCCATCTCGTCCGGCAACGAATCAAACAATTTGTCAATAAGATCTTCTTCAGGAATGTCAATCTCATGTCTTACTAATTCCAGCTTCAGATGACCGAACCTTTCTATCATTTTACACACTGACTCGTTCTTTAGACTACCAAACAAATCAAATTCTTTTCTAAGTAGTTTCTTTTTGTTTTTCTTAATTTCTTGACTACCGATACATTTCTTTTCCAACTTTGCCCATAAGTCTTTAGAATTTGAGTAATCAATCAGTGAAATGATGTCTTCACGCACCGACTGAAACAATAATGCCACACATTTTTGTTCAGCTACGAATGAATCAATCTCTTCAGCTGATCTTAATGCTTCACCATTCTTTTTTCCTTGAGCATAACCATTTTTCATACTCTTCCAGCTAGGAAAAGCAAATGCCATCAACCAGTCTTCGAATTTTGTTGCCCACCTGCTATAATCTTCTATAGCCATCAGCTTAGGAGGTTTGTTAAACGTTCCAAATGCGCTTTCGGACTCCCAAGCTTCCTTCTTTCTTTCTTTCGGTGGACTTTTGTTTGCATCACTTGAAGACGTTTCATTGTTTCCGGAATCTCCAGCGAATGCGTACATGTCGCTGAAGGGATTCATGAAAATATCATCCATTTTGATTGTACCTGCAAAATCAATCAAACACTTAGAAAAATTTTTATGTTTTTGAAAATTTATCAAGTTCAAGCGAAAACAGTTTAATAAAACTGTTCAAGCGAAATCAATCAACAAAACTGATTCAAGCGAAATTCTCTATTTCGCTTCAACAGAACAAGTTTCAATCCAATCAGTTTCAAGCGAAATCCTATATTTCGCTTCAGCTTCAAGCGAAAACCAACAAAACTATTTCTCAAGCGAAATCAACAATTTCGCTTCAACAGATCAGAACCTTCAAGCGAAATCCAGCAATACTATTTCGCTTCAGCAGTTCTTCAAGCGAAATTGTCTAAAAATTCAGATCTGAAGCGAAATCAAGTATAACCTACGAACAACTTCAAGCGAAATCTAGTTTTAGGTCAATTTTAACATGTTTTAAACTGAATTTTAGTCCGAATCTTTGTAGGCTTTGTTAAAACTCAGTTTTACACATTATTCTCGAAAATTAGACCATTTCGACCGTTGAAAATAGTTCAGATTTGAAAAATGTAAAAAGAAATGAGTAGAAAGAAGATAATCCGCTGCTATGGTATGAACTCCTCGTCCTGAGCTCTGATACCACTTGTTGGACCGTTGTATGACCCTAAAACGTCAGTCAGGGCAATTCATCTCAGTTTACAGAGGCGGAATCAAAGTAAACTAAGTCATAACAGCTCTAATCCTTTTAATCTTTCTTTTCTGATTGATTTGAGTGCTTGTACAAGGTTTTCTGATACAGATCCGTCAGCACTTAGTCACACATACAATGACCTAGTCCTATTCCTTCAGATGACCTCACACCTATTTATAGGGTGAATGATTTCGCTTGAGGAAGTCTGAAGCGAAATCTCTTGTTCTGATTTCGCTTCAAGCAAACATAACCCTACTTCAAGCGAAATCTTATGTTTACAACTTAAAACCCTAACTTAAACTCTAATGTATGATCATTCAAACAATCCTAGACACAAGACTTGATAATGACGAAATCAGCAGACATTCAATGCACCAACAGTCTAACACACTAGCAAGTGCGGAATCCAAGCTAGCATGCAAACCGAGATAGAACAAGCACAAACACAACACACAATCTTCACCGATTAACACCACTGTATTAATACGTATGAAAGGTTCGGTTACAAGCTCAATGTTTACAAATGTATTCTGTAAACTCTCTCTCTCGTGTGTGTTCTCTCTATTTTCTGCCCTTAGTGAAGTGAACACATTACATGGGTATATATACCCAACACAGATCGTCTGGTCGAAGGATCAGATAGACTGATCGAAGGATCACCTATCGACCAGAAACCCATCGAAGGATCACATATACCTCGAAGGATGATATCCTTCGAGGTCTATCCATCGAAGGTTTATCTTTCGAGCTCATCGAAGGATATAAACAATCCTTCGATGACACATCCTTCGACACAGACATATTACAACCATTTTGTTAACTGTTTGGCCAAGTCAAACCGGAGGATGGTTGACTTGGTCAAACTTACAAGACTAACAAAGACATCGTTTGGTATCATGACAAAATACAGACAAAGTACAGACACAAGTGCACCAACAAACTCCCCCTTGGCTGTAGCTTTGTCTCAATCTTAATTCTTGTAGGTCCCTCGTGTCTTCAAGTCTTTGACGTCCTTTCAAGTCTTCAATGTCGGAGGATCTTTAAAGTCTTCACGTCTTGAAAGCAGAAAGTGTACCAACAAACTCCCCGTTTCATGTAGGAAGTGTGTTGACAAACTCCCCCTTAACATAAGCTCCCCCTTGAGTTATGCTTGTGAATGTCTTGATCTTTACAACTTGAGATCCTTGTGGTGTTGATGATGGCCAGCGACAACTCGATCATTTTCATCACTTAAGTGCCTTCACGTTGTGTCTTCATTCCAAAGCTTGTCATCGACCATGTTCTCCTTGCCTTTAGAATCTGCACATGCAAGAAATCTAAACGCGTAATGAGAACAACTGCTTGGAATATAGTTAGTATAAACAAACAACACACGTGTGACCATTGTTTAAACAAACACCGTCCGACAGTTTGAAAGTTTTAACAAATTTTATCAATTTCAATTTTAACTTTCAACACTTGCAAATTTTGACCATTTATGAAGTTTCAGTCGTTTCGGTTTTCAGTCAGGTTTCAGGTAACGAAGACTCGAGATCCAACATCGTACGATCGAAAATAAGACAGAAATAAAATCTTTTTGTCTTTTATAAAGTTTAAATTAAAACACACCCAAAAATCTTTTTGGTATTTTTGAATATTTCAAATGTTAAGACAGAAAGCAGTAAATAAATATATACAGAGATGCAGAAACTGAAAGCATTAAATAAATATTTACAGACATTCTTTTTGTGAGTTTCGAGGGTAAGAGAATCATATCAGTGTACGGCCAGGCCAAAACACTCTTGTTGTTCAATTAGTTAACATTAAGATAAGCATCCTATAACAATTATCGGTATTGTTGTCCACTTAAGCTCAACTTATCAGATGCAATCATGGCGAGGGGATACGTTAAGGTATGATTTATACTTACCGACCGGTGTTCATCCACATCACGACACATTCCCGTATCAAGGTATGCACGAGGGTTCATCTTACCGGTGAGTATACCGATTATCATCTGTTTGACCGTATATGATGTGAGATTCTCACTTATTTTGATTTGAAAACAAGCCCTATGTGATATAATCACTTATTGATGAGGAACTTGATTTTCAGATGCATGAGGGCACAGGAGCAAGTCCGTGAACAGGTCAGTACTTTCGTACAGCAGAGAGACGAACTTGACTCCCGGATAGATGTGATATTTTATCACTTATTTTGAGGGACATGTGATTGTTGATCACTTATTGAGGTCGAATGCAATATGTACACGTATGTATAGTATCATGGAAGATCTAGACTTGCGTCCCCGTTATTTTTCGGTAAAAGATACAACCATGATACCCAGATGATAAGCAGCATAAAGACCGAATATTTTTCGGTATATAGAGCTGCTTATCGCTTTTCATTTTAGGTTTAAAGAGGTTTAGACAGACCACTGATGTACTATCACTTTCTCTTTTGCTCGCCAGGAAACTCATTTTTGTTTTTCTATGGTTTTTGTGTTTTTGAAATTTTTCGATGTTTTTGGATTTTTCAAATTTTGGATTTACTCCCCCTAAAATCAATAAAATAAGACAAATTTAAAACACAAAGGTATTTACAAAAATGATTTTCCGATGTTGGTTTTACTCTTGCTTGACCTTAATGCCGTTTACTAAAAATAAAAAGTCAAATCTTGATTTGTCCAATGCTTTGGTAAAAAGGTCGGCACGATGGTCATCGGTGTGGACCATGACAACATTGATGAGTTTCATAGTGAAACAATCACGTGTGAGGTGATATTCGAGATCAATGTGTCTGGTCAAAGAGTGCTGTACGAGATGATAATAATTCATAAAGCAGCTTAAATATTGACAAGTATAGGAGAGATTAGAAATTTAAAACCGTATCCTGCAACTGCTTCGTGCATTGCCAGGAATCTGAGTGCTCTCCCAAACTGGATATCCACCGGTGTGGATTTCAAAGTCGATTTTTGTAACTACTGAGAAATCTCTTGACAGCAACAAGATCATAAACCTCTGGGTCCGGCTGGTCTTCCACATTGTACCAGCGAAGGTCTTTGTCTTTCTCTTGAGAAATAGTGTGCGGCTGTTCAATCCACGCCAAGGCATCCGCACACCCGGTGTAGTTTGATCAACCAACACATTTTCTTCAATCACACCGTAGAGAAAAGTACCCTACACGTTCATCTTGTGGACTTTGAACTTCTTGTGGAAGAAAAATCCATGAATCTTCGAAAAGCTTCTGACGTGCTACAGGCGCGTACTTTTCATTTGAATCTTTCCTGAGGACCCGATCAAAAACCATAACAACCAAACTTTGCACATATCTCATCATGTCGAATTTTTTAACTTCACTCAACAACATTCTTTCATCAAACATCTTTGTCTTCTTTTCTCCTCTCTCCATCAAAGGCAATGATATTCTCCTTGGTTACAACAATGTTTCGGAGCCTTATGTCGCCGATCTTGTGCATGGACGCTCCACTATCAATAATCCTAAGACTATCAATAGTTCATCCTGGAACATCCTGCACACTCATTCAGAAATTAGTTGGAGAGGGGGACCCAAGCCTTCACAGACTTGGGTCGTCCGTCATCATCGAGAATCGTAACATCCATTTCCCGATGATTCGGAATTGATGTAGCTCCCCCTGAAACAATTTTCGATTTTGGTTTCCAAATCTGTTTTTGTTTTTCATTTTTAACCTTTGATTCAACAGATTTTGTTTGGACAACCTCCTGTTTTAAAACCTTTTCTACATTTTTCCGTTGTTTCTTTCTCTGTTTCACTTCTTGTTGTTTAACAAGACGAGGGTCCTGTTTTGGTGAAACAAATCTTTTATGGTAATTGTTACCATGGGGGCATCAACTTTTGCTTTCAACTTATGAAGATACGGACAATTTCGAATTATATGTCCAATTGTACCACATTCAAAACATGATCTTCGTTCAACAAACCCCGAAGTATCATGTGATTGTCTTGCCGATGATGATGAACTTTGTGATCTCGAGGTACTAGGTTTCGAACAGTTTGGTTCATTTCTTTTCAACATTGTTGCTTGTTTAACAAAATCTAAGTTAGATTTGTTTTCAAACGTTTCAATTTTGTCCGTTCCCTTTGATTTCACAAAGTTTACCTTCTTGTCCTTTTTCTTGTTTTGGCTCTGTTTGCCTTTTCCATTTCCTTGGGCAGCGTGATTTTGCTTTCATTGATTGTTTTGTTTTTGCAATTTTTGATTCCCATATTTCTTTCTAACTTCGGATTTTGGGATAGGAGCACACTGAGTTACTACAACTCCTGGGCTCGACTTTCCCAAAAACTTACTGGTAGAATCTTCGAAAACTTTATCAATCAAGGATTGATTGACATTTTTGATAGGGAAATCCTTGTCTGAATATATTTTATCAGATCCAATCAACGTGTAAAGCAAGTTCACGCTTTCACAGCTTCCAGATGAGGATTCAACAGACTCGACTGCACCAGTCACAAACGGTTTTGCAGGTGGATCACAAAGAATGTGATTCTCAAGAGGTATGTCCTCTTCTTTGATCACCGCATCAGACTTTGCTGAATCAGTATCATCAGATTCATCATCAGAAGAATCAGCATCCTCAATCACAACTGGAGGATCCTGATTCTGTTCAGCGGAAGACACACATGTATCTGCTGACACATCCGAATCTGATAATTCTTCTTTCTGGTATACGAGTCATGCTGCAAATTCATTAACATCTAGAGGAACAGATGGTTCAAAGAAAGTTCTATCCTCCTCGTCAGGCATGGCATCATAATTGTGTCTCACAGGTGGTGGACATTTCTTGTATCCAATGCATGTGACATCCCGTTTCTCTTTCTGTACGTTAATGATGTGATCCAACACATAGCTAGAGCTCAAATAACTGTCTAATTTGAGTCGGATCGCCTCACTTTCAGTTTTAACACAAGCCATCTCTTTTTGCATTATCTCAAGACGTGTGATATACAAATTTATGTCAGTTTGTTTTCTGGAAACCATTTTTGTCAGCTCTGTTTTATCTTTCTTTAATGTTTCAATCATCGATTTAAATTCCTTTTCATGGTTTTCATAAAACATGTTGGCTTCTGTGCACTTAGAAAGGTCCACGGTCAACTTTTGATTGTGAATGAATGTCACATCATACTTGTTTTGCAAAGCCTCGTGATTGCTTTGCAACTCACACCACTTATCATTCAATGAAACATGTTTGTATTGCAAATCAAACAAACTAGCTTGTAAAGCATCATGTTTGCCTTGCAACTCAGACATGTTTGCATCTAAATCAGCACATTTAACATGCAATTTATCACAATTATCACAAATAACAGCAGTGGGTTCATCGACACATACCTGACTTGATGAACTGTCGACATTAGCCATAACGGCTGTATGGAGAGAAGAAGAAGAATAAGCAGCTTGATCCACCAATATAGATCTCCTATGATTTTCTGCTGCAGTGTCTCCCAATACCTCATCAACCTCTGCTTCAACTGACACACTTGACGTGTCATCCAAATGATCATTGCCTGAAGTTGAGGATTCTTCATCTGAGCTTCCACTGTAACCAGAACTGTCTTCATCTTCAGAAGATTCACCACCATTAGCGGAAGATTCTCCACCACTGGCGTGATTTAGATCCTTGACAACCTCAGCAAAACAAGCGGTTACAGTGGATGGCCGATAGACTTGCTGTTGTGGAGCTGGTTGTAGAGGATTTCCATACAAGTCTGTTGTTGGAGCTGGCTTTACTGGAACTTGTATCGGATTGCCATATAAATCTGTTGTCACAGGAGGCCTTTGGGTTTGCTGTTGAGGCACTGGTTGAGGAACTGGTTGAAGCGGATTTCCGTACAGGTCTGTTGGTCCGGTAGATCGAACAGGTAATGGATTTCCGAACATATCAGTTGCTTTGAATACTCGGTGTGGGAGACGGAGTACCAAAATACATCTCTGTATTTACCGGAGTACCCCATCTTGGATTCATTTTTGATCAAGAATAATAATACCTGAAAATCACAAACTTGTTAAACATAAACAGACTAAGTTCGAAAGATCAAGACTTGTTCGAAGGATCAAGAGTGTTCAAAAGATCACTGTTGAATTTCGAACAATGATTTCGAAAGATTCTCCAAACGAAGGATCCTTATCTTTCGAAAAAGAACTGTAGACCGAAAGATGTATGCTTCGAAAAGATCCCTTGGATCGAAAGATAAGTCACAGACTTCGAAGGATGTTCGAAGGATGATTATCTATCGAACCTCCTTTGATCGAAAGATGACCTTTCGACTTCGAAGGATATCCTTCGATCTGCACTGACACAGATGACAAAAGTGACAGGTTGGTGAAAAAGTTGATGGGTTGGTAGAAACTTTCGGCAGAAGGTATGTTCAGACCATACTTTCTGCCAAAGCAGATTTGAACAACAGAAAAATATTACCAAGTAAAACAAGGTTCTGAACCAGAAACCGGTCACCGGAGTAAGCCGGCATTTGGCCGGAAGTCACCCAACGTCTTAAAAACAAGTTTTTTAAGTTACCCAACCCGTCCTTTAACACACCCGGTTAGTTTAGAACATGTTTTTATGACAAGAAATGCGAGAAAAACAGTAAAAACGGATGCTAAACCAAGTGAGTTTTTGTCCAAAACACTCCAAAGTCTTGTATAAACTCGGTTTTAACAAGGAAAAGAGCCACGGCTCTGATACCACTTGTAGGTCCCTCGGAGGTTGAGGTTAAACCTATTCCTTGTTATGTCTAACACACTAGCAAGTGCGGAATCCAAGCTAGCATGCAAACCGAGATAGAACAAGCACAAACACAACACACAATCTTCACCGATTAACACCACTGTATTAATACGTATGAAAGGTTCGGTTACAAGCTCAATGTTTACAAATGTATTCTGTAAACTCTCTCTCGTGTGTGTTCTCTCTATTTTCTGCCCTTAGTGAAGTGAACACATTACATGGGTATATATACCCAACACAGATCGTCTGGTCGAAGGATCAGATAGACTGATCGAAGGATCACCTATCGACCAGAAACCCATCGAAGGATCACATATACCTCGAAGGATGATATCCTTCGGGGTCTATCCATCGAAGGTTTATCTTTCGAGCTCATCGAAGGATATAAACAATCCTTCGATGACACATCCTTCGACACAGACATATTACAACCATTTTGTTAACTGTTTGGCCAAGTCAAACCGGAGGATGGTTGACTTGGTCAAACTTACAAGACTAACAAAGACATCGTTTGGTATCATGACAAAATACAGACAAAGTACAGACACAAGTGCACCAACAGCTTGTTTTATAGCAATAGTAATTAATCGTTGTTGTTTCAAGGTCAATCTATTTACTCGTCTAGATAATATTTTTCCCGGTTCACTAATAAATCGACTAATTAAACTCATGTTTTTATAATCAATTCGATCCCCCGATTGGATCGGGGGCAAACGCTTACGAAAAGATCGCTTGGATTTAAGAAAAGTTCGCTTGGATTTATCCATGGTTTGGTTAGTTTATTTCTTATCCCTAAAATCCTATTTCAGCCGAATCTCTAATTATAATAAATAAAAAGGATTTGGTTTGTTTATAATTATCTTTAACTATGTTAAATATGTTATATATATATAATGTCATTTTTCCCTTTCCTTGTAAGATAAGGGCGCAAGTGCTCGCTTCAATTTATTTCTTTATCTCCCCGTGAATCGTATGTTTGTAACAATATGGACAGAATTTTAGTAACTCCAATCGATTAGGCGTATTGTGCCGGTTCTTTTGAGTAATATATCTGGAAATGCCCGTTGATTCCTTATTAACACCGTTTCGAACACAAGCGGTACATTCCAAAAGAACCGGTATTCGCGCATCTTTACCCTTGGCCATGAACCTCCTTTGGATTTTTCATTTACTCAACTCTTCCTCTTTCAATCCGAAACGAAAAAGAAGAAAGGAAGGAAAAAACAAAATAGAATTTGTAACTTGCTATCCTCTTATGCAAGATTTCACTACAATCAATATAGGAAATAAGATAGAAAGATTTCTAACCTTTCAAATACCAAATACAAATAACAGTACAGCATTTCATATAAGTATCTTGTATAATACTCTTTCCCTAGAACCACTGTTTGTATTCGACTTCCATAGAAATTTCATATGAATTTAATTCCAACCCGACCCCGAGTCTCACAGTTGTTGAATGCACTTTTATTCTTTCTCTTTCCTCCCTTATTCTAAAAAAGGGGAAAAGAGAAAAGAGGGGGCTGGTATTTAATTGTATCTCTAATCTTCTTTATTCCTTCCT
>CM060430.1:16002690-16247690 GCA_030545235.1 Helianthus tuberosus | reverse complement strand
ACATAAGCCGAAAAGCTCAAAAACGAAGTCTGAGTTTATTGACCTTTGCTCACTGTTAAAATATTGTAATTTGCCTCATATATCAGTAGGTATCAACCCGGGTATGTCTAATATGATATTAAGACATACTATGCGTTAAAAGTTAATTATGGCGATTAAAGGCCATTTCCGGGTTCTATACTTAAATCTGATATTTTTATATTTCCAGAAGGCTTAAAATAATTTATTAATCATATGTGATCAGTGGCAAAAGGTTTGGAGTCGTTTAGATAAGTAAAACTCATTTTATGGCCCGTAAGGGCAAAACCGACAATTACCGGATTAAGCCTACGACTACTAGTTATGCTCAGCCTAAAATTGATTAAAAATATTTAAAAATCCCAAAATAATATTTAAGATCAGTGGTTAAAGGATTTGATGTCAAAAATTATGTTTAATTAGGCTTTACGCTAATTGCGCCATATTGTTAACATAAAGCCTTAATTTAGCGACATGAGCATAACTCTTAAGCTACAAGTCAAACTAATGTCAAATTTTGCATACAAGTCTATATATCAGTAATTAAGGATTCTACACTTTTACATTTTCATAAATCATGATTTAAGGCAATAAGGGCATAACGGTCCACGTATGAGCATTTAACGGAAACTTGCATATTAATTGGATAACTAGTGAACCAAGGTGTATGATCACAGAGGGTTGTTCTAACATGTATCCTAATCCAATTTAAGCTCTGTGGCATTTCTAAAATATGCCCAAACGGGTCAGAACTGAAAGTCAACCGAAAAGTCAAACTATGTGACTTTCGGTTCCGAACCGGGTCTAAACAGGAAATAGTCGGGTTGAACATGTTGGGACATGTTCCTACACTTATTTCTAAGTTATAACAATATTCAAACAGGTTATAATTGATCTAGATAGCTAATTATGCATAAAAGACATTTTAAGCTATATGTTGACTTTTTAAGTAAATGTTTGACCCGACATTTGACCTGCTTAGGATGGTGATCAGGGGAAACCCTTTTGGGGTTTTATTACCCACATAAATACCATTCTAAAACTACTTTTAATTCGAGATAAGACTGAGTCATTAGTGACTAATCTCGAAGTCAAACCGTAATTACGACGGTTTGACTTTTAGCTAATTAACTAAGCTAAAAGCAATTAGGGAAAGATTAGAATACTTACTGAGGTCCTATGCACGAGATATGATCACTAGGAAGCACCTTTGAGCTCCAGAATCACTCCAACAATGCAGAGAATGTGTGTGAAAGAATGTTGCACTTGAAGGCCTTTTTATACTTGTTCATACACCACAACAAGTTGACAACTAACTCTAGGACCATCCACAACCATTCAACACTTGTTGCTACTGCTTAGGGATGTCTAGGGGTCTTTTATAACTGATAAAAACCGATGCAAACGGTCACAATCGCGTACAACAGCCAACAGCAGGTTTTCTGGTCGCTGGCACCCGCTAGCGCACCGTTACGCTACAGATGTAGCGGTGCGCTAGCCCGCAATATAGGGCCTGTTGACTTAACGGTAGCGCACCGTTACGCTACACATGTAGCGGTGCGCTACCCCTTTCTGGGACGAGATTTGTTGTCGATTGTTGAAGTTTCGTAAAGTTAACCAATTATTCCGACTTTGGGTCCTATACCAACACTCCTGGACCTCCTAAAACGGTCTTGCACAGTATCAAACCCCACCATAATGATATGTTTGATTTAGATGCAATAGCAAGACCCGTATATCTCGGTTTACCATCCAATTTACTTGTGGGATCACATCATGCTTTTTGATTCTTATTATTGTAACCCAAAGTTCTGAATTGAAGGTATAAAGATGTGTATAAAATTTAATCGGGTCTTGGGATTTATAAATGAGGTCGTTCAGAGGTAACAATTTAACATGACGCCACTTTAATCCTACCGAAACATCTTTATTAAATCCGGGTTTTCAACGCGTTTTTGTCTTACATGACACGTGTCATTTTATTATTAAACCCGAAATTTTCGAGGTGTTACATCCTCACCCCCTTAAAATAAATCTCGACCCGAGATTTACTGAAACAGGTAAGGGTACTTTTCTTTCATCGTGGATTCAACCTCCCACGTGAAATCGGGACCTCTACGGGCATCCCATTTGACCTTAACAAAAGGTATATGCTTTCTCCGAAGCTTTCTTACCTGTCGATCTTCAATCGACACAGGTTTTTCCACGAATTTCAAGCTCTCGTCAATATGTACATCTGCATGCGGCATGACATGTGATTCGTCAGCGGAACATTTTTTTAGATTGCAGATGTGGAACACATTGTGAATTCCACTGAGCTTTTCTGGTAAGTTCAACTTATAGGCAACTGACCCGACACGTTCGATAACCTCGAAAGGTCCTATGTATCTCGGGCTTAGTTTGCCTTTCTTACCAAACCGCATCACTCCTTTCCATGGTGACACTTTAAGCAGGACTTTTTCACCCACTTCGAAGTGAAAATCCTTACGACTTGGATCCGCGTAACTCTTCTGCCTATCCCTGGCAGCTTGGAGATTTTTACGAATCTGGACAATCTTGTCCGTCGTTTCGAATACGATCTCTGGTCCTGATAACTGGACTTCTCCAACTTCCGCCCAACAAACTGGCGATCTACACTTTCTACCGTATAATGCCTCAAAAGGCGCCGCCTTTATGCTGGTATGGTAGCTATTGTTGTAGGAGAATTCGATCAATGGTAGGTTCTTATCCCAGCTACCTTCCAATTCGATCGCACATGCACGTAGCATGTCCTCTAACGTTTGAATAGTACGCTCACTCTGACCGTCAGTCTGAGGATGGTAAGCCGTGCTAAAGTTCAAACGTGTGCCCAAAGATTGCTGGAAACTCTTCCAAAAATGTGACGTGTACCTAGTATCTCTATCAGAGATAATAGCTACAGGTATGCCGTGTAAGGCTACAATCTTATCCACGTATAACTGGGCTAACATGTCGGAGCTATAAGTCTCCTTGATGGGTAAGAAATGAGCTGACTTAGTCAGTCTGTCAACTATAACCCATATTGTATCATTGCCTTTCCTTGTCTTGGGTAACTTGGTAATAAAATCCATAGTTACCATTTCCCACTTCCACGTAGGAAGTTCAGGCTGTTGTAGCAAACCTGACGGTTTCTGATGCTCGGCTTTGACTTGCGCACAGGTCAAGCATTTTGCTACATGGGCGGCTACAGACTTTTTCAAGCCTATCCACCAATAATTTGCCTTTAAATCCTGATACATCTTATCCGCACCAGGATGAACGGAATATTTGGAACTATGGGCTTCCTGAAGGATAACATCACGAAGTCCTCCATAAATTGGAACCCATACTCGTCCATTCAACCTCAGAAGTCCGTCCTTGCTAAGAGTTAACTGCTCCTCAGTTACTCCTAGCTTTTCATTAGGATAGTTAGCTTCCAACACAGCTTCCTTCTGTGCAGCTAACAACCTTTCCATCAGACTGTTCTTTAATTCCATGCGCTTGGCATGGATTCGGATAGGTTTAACTCTTTCCTTCCGACTCAAGGCATCGGCGACCACATTCGCCTTGCCGGGATGGTACTTGATTTCACAATCATAGTCATTTAAAGTTTCCATCCAGCGGCGTTGCCTCATGTTTAATTCCTTCTGATTAAACAGATGTTGAAGGATCTTGTGATCAGAATAGATCACAAATTTGACACCATAAAGGTAATGCCTCCAAAGCTTCAGTGCAAATACAACGGCACCCAGCTCCAAGTCATGGGTGGTGTAATTCTTTTCGTGCACTTTCAATTGCCTTGAAGCGTAGGCAATAACTTTGCCTTTCTGCATAAGCACACACCCCATGCCAGTATGCGAAGCATCACAATAAACCACAAATTCTTCAATTCCCTCTGGCAATGTCAGTACCGGGGCGTTGCTCAGCTTTTGCTTCAGAATATCAAAGGATTCTTGCTGCTTAGGGCCCCAAACAAACTTAACCTTCTTCTTAGTTAAGGAGGTTAGGGGTGCAGCAATCCTTGAAAAATTTTCAATGAAACGCCGGTAGTATCCTGCCAATCCCAGGAAGCTACGAATTTCTGTTGGCGTCTTTGGCTCTTGCCAGTTCATTACTGCTTCCACCTTAGCGGGATCCACCTGGATACCACGCTCACTGACCACATGTCCAAGAAATTGGACTTCTCTAAGCCAAAATTCACACTTGGAGAATTTGGCATAGAGCTTCTCCTTATGCAGGAGTTTGAGAATACATCGAAGATGTTTCTCGTGGTCAGCTTTGTTCTTAGAATAAATGAGAATGTCATCGATGAAAACGATGACGAATTTATCTAAGTGCGGCTTGCAAACGCGATTCATGAGATCCATGAACGCAGCCGGTGCATTGGTGAGCCCAAAAGGCATCACTAGAAACTCGTAGTGACCGTAACGAGTCCTAAATGCAGTCTTGTGTACGTCTTCATCTTTGACCTTCAGCTGATGGTAGCCTGACCTCAGATCAATCTTTGAGAAGTAACTTGCCCCTTGCAGCTGATCGAACAAATCGTCGATCCTGGGCAATGGATATCTGTTCTTGATCGTGACTTTATTAAGCTCGCGATAGTCGATGCACAGACGCATCGACCCATCCTTCTTCTTGACAAACAGGATTGGCGCTCCCCAAGGAGATGAACTAGGTCGAATGAAACCCTTAGCCAGCAATTCATCTAGCTGCGTCCGCAACTCCTTCATTTCGGTGGGTGCCAATCTGTATGGTGCTCTAGCAACTGGTGCAGCTCCGGGAATGATATCTATCCTGAATTCGACTTGTCTATCTGGTGGTAGGCCAGGTAGATCTTCAGGAAACACTTCTGGGTATTCTGAGATGACAGGGATGTCTTCTAACTTCGGTTTAGGCTCTTCAATAATCACCTGTGCCATGTAGATGACACACCCCTTCTTCAAACACTTTGAAGCCTTGAGCATAGTCACGTGCTCAGGCAGTCCGTACTGGGTATCTCCCCGAATGGTGAGTGATTCACCAGACGGAGTCTTTATTACCACCTGTTTCTGGTTACAGACGATTTGGGCCTGGTTATGAGATAACCAGTCCATACCCAGAACTATGTCAAAACCAGCTAATTTAAACGGAAGTAGAGACAGAGGAAAAGAATGGTTCTTAATGGATATTACACATCCATCTAACACAGTAGAGACGGTTTCTATGGTACCATCTGCTAACTCTACCTCATAGTTCATTTTTAGGGTTTTGACAGGTAAATTCAACAATTTACAAAATTTATGATCTACGAAGGACTTATCTGCGCCTGAATCAAAAAGTACTCTTGCAAAAACATCGTTTACAAGGAAAGTACCTGTTATGACGTTATCATCCTGCACAGCCTCCTTCGCATCCATCCTGAAGACTCTGGCATTGGTCTTCTTAGCCTCCTCGGGCTTCTTGTTGTACTTTGGGCAGTTAGTCTTTATGTGGCCCTTTTCGTTGCAACGGTAACACGTTGCATCTTTCATCTTCTTGCAGTCCAAGGTTTTGTGTTCCTTGGACTTGCACAAACCACAAGCGAAAGACCTGGACTCGTTATTCGAGGTTGATTCGAATCTGCACTTTCCAAAGTGCTGTTTCTTGCAAGTTTTGCATGTGGGCTTCTCCCCAGAACGATGCCCATCTTTCTTCGAATCTGATCCCTTCTTGTGATCACCGCTCCCACGCTGCTTCTTGTTCGACCTACGCGAACCGTCTTCATCATGCTTCCTCTTCTCGGCCGCCTTATTCCTCTGCGATCTCTGCCGGACCGCATCCAGTGTGAGGGATAAGGAAAGGTCAGTTACAGACCTGAAGGTAACTGGCCGAGAAGCTTTGACACTGGCCTTGATCTCGGGCTCTAATCCACCAATAAAACGAGCGATCCTTTTAGGCTCCGGGGTTACCAGATAAGGTACCAACCGGGATAGTGTATTGAAGCTTGTCAGATAAGCTTGACAATCGAGGTTCTTCATAACCAGTGATAGGAAGTCATATTCTATCTTTTCCACCTCATGTTGAGGGCAGAAATTTTCTTTGATCAGTGCAATGAATTGATCCCACGTCATGCTATACAACGGGATCTTTCCTGAGGCCTCCATCAGAGATCTCCACCAAGCTAACGCCTCACCCTTGAAGGACTGTGAGACAAATTTAACCACATCACCTTCAGCGCATCCGCTGATGTCCACGACCGTGTCCATTTCATCCAGCCACGTCATGCAGTCTACGGCTCCTTTTTCTCCCGTAAAATCCCTGGGTTTACAAGATACAAAGTACTTATATGTGCAACCCTTGTTACGGTGTCCCTGATGCAGTACCAACTGCTGAGATGGATTACTTTGGTGGTTGGTGGACTGGCGATCATCATCATTTTTCTTTGGTCCATCCTTTTTGGGAGGAGGCTTGTTATGAGCCTCAGAATGGGTCCTTGGCTTTGACTGTGACACAGAGTGGGTCCTACTCCGAGTACCACTGTATTCGTCATATTGTCTATCCAAAGCTTGTGTGATAGCGCCGTCAATGATTGCCTTTAGTTCAGCACCCGTTAATGTAATTTGGGCGTTCACATTCGGCTCCACAGGATAGCTATTTCCTTCATTGGAGTCAGCCATTTGTATTGAACTGTTGCAGAAAACAAGGTCAATATTTTATTTGGGATTTTATTATGGAATTACCCCTTAGGATAATTCGTTAACCATGGTAAACAGAGACCATATTTGGTTAACTTATTAATCGTATTAATTTAGGATTTCAATTAAAATTTGTCCTAAACATAAATAATAACGATATATATTAGCACATAAGGCTTGGTCACATGGACAATTTAAATTATAAGCTATGATTTCAGAGAATCGAGACTTTTATTGTTTGAACCTAGTTCATTACTTTTATTAGACAGGGAGTCATAGCTACCACTGTCTTTTGGCTCATGTAGAAATGAGCAAGGCCCGTAAGCACTATATTACCACGTATGGTTAAGTATAATCATCTTAATTGATGATGTAAATCCAGGATTCAGAGATCATTAAACTGGGTTTTGGAATCTTCTTAAGAATCCTTATAAAAATGTGATTTTTAATGAAATCACTTCTGCCAGGAGTGTTAACATGTTTTAAGATGTTAACAGGAATTTGAATCTTTTAAACAGGTTTTACCACCTTGGCTCGGTCTTATATTTGACACTAAGCTAGGTTTTACCTTTTTAAGATTCTTAATTTATAATTACATAGGCAGATTAATTCAAAAGGAAATGATTTTTAATTTATTTATTTCATTTATTATTT
Organism: Helianthus tuberosus; assembly: GCA_030545235.1. Taxonomy (NCBI): domain Eukaryota; kingdom Viridiplantae; phylum Streptophyta; class Magnoliopsida; order Asterales; family Asteraceae; genus Helianthus; species Helianthus tuberosus. Next base: position 16,240,368 of record CM060430.1, on the reverse strand, counting down.
ACATATGCACATAATGGCAACATGAAATTTATAAACTAACCATTCCATTAAATCATTTAGAATATTACACATTTGCCCTAAACGGGTCTTCCAATATCAAACTTACCCTCGTAGGGGTCAACAGATACTTACCCTCGTAGGGGTTAAATAACACACATGCCCACGAAGGGGCTAAATATAATACATGTCCACGCAGGGACTATTCATTCAAACCACACACAACAAACATACCCACACAGGGGCTCATACATCAGCAAAAGGATTCAACGATCTTTCTTCTTCCCCTTGATTAGACCCATCAGTCCTTGGAAGAATGTCTGTTTCTCCCTACGATCCTCTTGTGCTTCCCTTTCCACCTGCTCTAACCTCTGTAAAATTTCCTCCCTACTGGGAGAAAATCGTGGTGGCTGCGACTGCGTCCTTATAATGGGTCTGGGTGGTATTGAGTATCCCCGATTCGGGTAACTCACCCCCCCAAGGATCCCCATATGGTCCTTGAGTACCGTAGTTCGCTGCTACCGCGTACGGATCAGCCTCTCCATAGCCATAGTTATGATGAGTCGGGGGTTCAAATGGGTTGTAGCCCATACCACCCGGGTATGATGGTATCGGGTTGTCATAACCCATAGGAGGCGGCTGTAGTACGGCAGGATTAGAGGGTCCACCCATTTGCAGATCCTCATAATGTGGCGGGTAGTGGCTAGCACTAGACTGTCGCGGAGAATCGAAAGTGAAGCCCCCCGGTCGCACCGATATGCGGGCACCGGTTCTCCTACGCCTTGGCGGTTGAGGAGGTGCTGGTTGAACTGGTGGCGGTGGAGGTGGCGGCGTAACTGCCACAAATCGGTGGTCCTCTGATGAATCTTGATGGTACGGCTGCGGCTGTGGTTCTTGCTGCTGCTGATGAGACGACGAGTGATGTGAGGGTGTATAATACCACTGGTGTGGTTCAAACAAAGCTTGAAAACTGTCCGGACCACCGTAGGGTGACCCGTGAAAGGATGATCCGTCTGATATTTCGATCGGATGATTCGGCGTACCGCTAGCTGGCATGATGGGGTCAGTATCCTCATCCATATCGTCAGCATTATCCCCCGAGAAGTGATCTTCAGGTCCTAGTGGGTTAAAACCCACGGGTTCTTGTAAGAAATCGGCCGGATTAAACTGGCCTCTAAAGACTGGGGTAGGGTCCCCATATGAGTGATGGGACAAGGATCTTTGTAGTGGCACATACGAAGGCTGTGGGTTGTGAGGTTCATAAGGATTAAATGCGGGCGGTGTCGAGCTATGCGAAACCGATCGTCTCGCCGGTTCAACCTGGTTTCGCCGGTTTCGGCGAGGGTCTTCGCTTTCAGTAGCCGTCGGAGCCCTTGTATTTGATGGTCCTGCCTCGTGATCATTGGGGGCGGCTGTCGGCCCCTTACCGCGTCCCCGTGTTCGGAAGAATCTTGGCGGCATTTTCGATATTCCTGTCGATAAAGCATGAGATAATAATACAAAGATATATGCAAATTTAAATAAAGGACAACACAATCAATAGTGGAATTTGTCCTATGTTATAAGTCTAGACTCGAAGGTTTAGATTTGTGCATATTGTGTAACTGAGATTAAACACAAAAGACTAGTGTTTAATTCACTCAGAGTTGGCTCTGATACCAACCTGTCACACCCCGATTTCCACGTGTCACCGGTGGGCCCGGTGGGGGAGTATCGTGACGTGGTTGGCAACGTAATAGTCAAACAACACAATATAATAATGCACAGCGGAAGCAATTTAAATAAGATACAACCAAATTTATTTATTGTAAACAAAGTCACAATTATCCGGTGTTTATCCACAGTAGGATCGAATTTAAAAACATTGTTTATGGTTCAACAGACTTCGGCATCTCTAAGTTTGCGAGACTTCTAATGATGCTTAGGAGAATCCCAGCCTATTTCGCCTAGTACCTGCATTTAATCTTTTTGGGAAAATACGTCAGTTTACACTGGTAAATACATTCAACTGACTCATTTTATAAAATGATTGAAAATTGGTTTGGATGCACATGGCATAAACATTTTTATTAACTTGGGAGAATTATTTAATATTATAATCTTGTGAACGATTTACATGTTACTTATGCGTTCAGTAGCCCGGAACGTATTCCGGGTTAAAGATCAATAGACACACCACTTATGTGAGTTATACACGGGAGTACGCCTACACCCCGTGCTCAGGTCGTGGCTATCTCGTAAGATAATGCCGAGGATATCCGGGACATGGTCATTAACCCCCCAAAGGCTGTAAAGTAAACACATCTGTTTAAAACGAGCCGATCAAATTATTCAATTAACCACTAAGCGTGGAAGATTTGATGCTCGATCAAGCGGTACGCTATGTACCGTAACCCAAGCCCGTATAGGGAAAATAAGTTAAAAGTATTTACCTTGATGCAATGTATAGTCACAATAATCAAATAGCAGATAGCTTTTACTGTTTCTCCTAATCTGGAACGAAGGTTAAATATAATCTATTAGAATCCTAGCGGGTCTTTAGTTATGCTTAAGCTTAGACCGGCTAGTTTCAAAGATACGGTTCGTACGCACTATTTAAGCGAAGACCGGATAGAATGTGATTCAGACCCGACAAGTTTGAAGACTTGTTTAATATGGGTTCATTATTCACATTCTGGATTTTGAGATTAAACCGATAAGGTTTGACCCGTTTCGGCTAATTTATGTAAACTTGTTACATAAACCGAGCCGAACGCGTAAGATGCGTAACGGGTATCCGTAAGAGCTATATACAGGTTTCCTAAGTTAATATGCTTCAAATATGTTGTAACATCAGTAGGATGTCTTTCGTTATGCCCCGAACTAATTTAAACACAAACTATGCCCCGTAGGGGTAGTTTGGTCATTTTAAAGTTTGTAAAAGAGTTTAATTGTTTAACTGAGTTACAGGTCTGATGTAAACAGCAAACATACTCATTTTGATGGGTTATAACAGTAGGCTAAGGCATATATGTGAAATTTATCATATTTAACCAAACTATGCCCCGTAGGGGTATTTTGGTAATTTCACATAAGCCGAAAAGCTCAAAAACGAAGTCTGAGTTTATTGACCTTTGCTCACTGTTAAAATATTGTAATTTGCCTCATATATCAGTAGGTATCAACCCGGGTATGTCTAATATGATATTAAGACATACTATGCGTTAAAAGTTAATTATGGCGATTAAAGGCCATTTCCGGGTTCTATACTTAAATCTGATATTTTTATATTTCCAGAAGGCTTAAAATAATTTATTAATCATATGTGATCAGTGGCAAAAGGTTTGGAGTCGTTTAGATAAGTAAAACTCATTTTATGGCCCGTAAGGGCAAAACCGACAATTACCGGATTAAGCCTACGACTACTAGTTATGCTCAGCCTAAAATTGATTAAAAATCTTTAAAAATCCCAAAATAATATTTAAGATCAGTGGTTAAAGGATTTGATGTCAAAAAGTATGTTTAATTAGGCTTTACGCTAATTGCGCCATATTGTTAACATAAAGCCTTAATTTAGCGACATGAGCATAACTCTTAAGCTACAAGTCAAACTAATGTCAAATTTTGCATACAAGTCTATATATCAGTAATTAAGGATTCTACACTTTTACATTTTCATAAATCATGATTTAAGGCAATAAGGGCATAACGGTCCACGTATGAGCATTTAACGGAAACTTGCATATTAATTGGATAACTAGTGAACCAAGGTGTATGATCACAGAGGGTTGTTCTAACATGTATCCTAATCCAATTTAAGCTCTGTGGCATTTCTAAAATATGCCCAAACGGGTCAGAACTGAAAGTCAACCGAAAAGTCAAACTATGTGACTTTCGGTTCCGAACCGGGTCTAAACAGGAAATAGTCGGGTTGAACATGTTGGGACATGTTCCTACACTTATTTCTAAGTTATAACAATATTCAAACAGGTTATAATTGATCTAGATAGCTAATTATGCATAAAAGACATTTTAAGCTATATGTTGACTTTTTAAGTAAATGTTTGACCCGACATTTGACCTGCTTAGGATGGTGATCAGGGGAAACCCTTTTGGGGTTTTATTACCCACATAAATACCATTCTAAAACTACTTTTAATTCGAGATAAGACTGAGTCATTAGTGACTAATCTCGAAGTCAAACCGTAATTACGACGGTTTGACTTTTAGCTAATTAACTAAGCTAAAAGCAATTAGGGAAAGATTAGAATACTTACTGAGGTCCTATGCACGAGATATGATCACTAGGAAGCACCTTTGAGCTCCAGAATCACTCCAACAATGCAGAGAATGTGTGTGAAAGAATGTTGCACTTGAAGGCCTTTTTATACTTGTTCATACACCACAACAAGTTGACAACTAACTCTAGGACCATCCACAACCATTCAACACTTGTTGCTACTGCTTAGGGATGTCTAGGGGTCTTTTATAACTGATAAAAACCGATGCAAACGGTCACAATCGCGTACAACAGCCAACAGCAGGTTTTCTGGTCGCTGGCACCCGCTAGCGCACCGTTACGCTACAGATGTAGCGGTGCGCTAGCCCGCAATATAGGGCCTGTTGACTTAACGGTAGCGCACCGTTACGCTACACATGTAGCGGTGCGCTACCCCTTTCTGGGACGAGATTTGTTGTCGATTGTTGAAGTTTCGTAAAGTTAACCAATTATTCCGACTTTGGGTCCTATACCAACACTCCTGGACCTCCTAAAACGGTCTTGCACAGTATCAAACCCCACCATAATGATATGTTTGATTTAGATGCAATAGCAAGACCCGTATATCTCGGTTTACCATCCAATTTACTTGTGGGATCACATCATGCTTTTTTATTCTTATTATTGTAACCCAAAGTTCTGAATTGAAGGTATAAAGATGTGTATAAAATTTAATCGGGTCTTGGGATTTATAAATGAGGTCGTTCAGAGGTAACAATTTAACATGACGCCACTTTAATCCTACCGAAACATCTTTATTAAATCCGGGTTTTCAACGCGTTTTTGTCTTACATGACACGTGTCATTTTATTATTAAACCCGAAATTTTCGAGGTGTTACACGAACCATCTAGTTTCCTTTCAAGATTCATCGATTAGGCTATTCACACAAGAAACGAAAAATGACCATTTAGTTTAATGATATGAATTTGTATGCTCAATAAAGGCTCAAAACTCACTTTTGTGGGAATGGGTTTTTTATGTGACCAAGTATATATAATCAAATTCTAACTAAGTTTGCCATGCCTTTTCATAATTTTCTTATGTTGGTTCTTTTTATCACGACGCTATCGGTTGTAAATTCGTAAAAATATAACCTTTTTGAGAACTTGGATTTCCCGAGTTAAACCTAGACAAGTAAAAAAATGAAATTTTTGAAAAAATTTGTGTAAGGCTTGTATTTAGGACTTGCAAAATTTCAAGGTTTTAGCATCCCCCCACACTTAAATTACACATTGTCCTCAATGTGTCCCAAAAATAAATTTTTAGGTTGATTAGATGTGTAAAATGGTGTTAAAAAGTAAAAATTAAGTCTGGACACGGGGGCGTGTTGGGTGAACACGGCCTGTGTCCAGTTACCTGAACTGGGCGTTTTTCTGCAGGGGGTTCAGCACGGGGCCGTGTTGGTTGGACACGGCCCGTGTTGAACCTTCTGTAATGGAGAAAATCGTCGGGCTGCCTTGTTCTTGTGCATGGGGTCATTTTTCTCGTTTCCCTTTTCATCCCTTACCACCATGAGTGTGTTTTATTCCTTATGAACCATCCAAACTTTTAAAAACCATCATTTCATTGCATCATAGAGATAACTTACATAGTCCTAATATTAAATTAAACTAGATAAAACAACAATTTAACTAAATAGGTCAGGAGGTACACGAGGTTATCATAAATAGTTCTACTTATTATAAGAAAATTTCGAGAATAGTTTCCCGATATAATAGGACTTTTAGTCGAAGGATTTCTTCCCTAAATGTTGCTCAAAGCCATTCTTCGATCTCCCTAGGAAGGAAGAATGTGGCTTCATTTTCCTCCGCAGCTGGTGGCTGAGGGGGAACATTCACCGGGATTCCTTGCACCACTCTTCGCGGAGGCTCTTGGTGCATGGCGTACCACTCGGCCGGAATGACAACTTCGGGTACCACGTTCCACACCCTTTGGGTTATTATAGGTACCAAAGGCGGGGAGGCGAGAAGGTTCAACCTCTGGTGCAAGAGGTTTACTTCATGGAGTAATAATACCTGCAGCCCCACTGTAAGATGGTTGATACGGTCGACCAATGCTTCCTCCATTCCCGTCATTTCGTCAATAGCCTCCCTTAGGGCGTAAACATAGTTTACAAGAGAGTCTTCTGCTGTTGAAGATCTCCTCCCTTGTCGGTTACTTCTTGAAGATGATCCGCTTGTTCTGCTTGCCATTTTCTGTGAAAGATACCGAAGAAAGCTAAATTTTTACAAAACAGTACCTCGGACACGGCCCGTGTTCGCTGAGCACGGCCTCGTGTCCACTTGTCTACAGGATTTTAGGCTAAGGAATCTTGGAGTTTTAAATTATTTTCATGATTTTTATCTGGGTTTTAAGCTTAAATAATTTAAAATAAAGTTATACAACTAACTTTGGACAAGAATCCTTAGCAAATAATCTTACAAACTTCACATAGAGGGTTGGAACAATGGGATTTCCAAGCTTCCATGGAGGAAATGTTGAAAAATTTTGAAAGAAGAGGAAATGAATAAAAGTGGAAGGGACAAGATGGTCCTTGGGAACCTTCTTTTAGCACTTACCTAGGATGGTATGAATGAAGATCCCAGGAATCTCTGTCTTTTGAAGTGGTAAAAAATGAGCAGGATTCAGGCTGCATTTAAAGAAAACAACAGCGCATTGGACGCGGCCCCGTGTTGACTGGACACGGCCCCGTGTGCAGAGGAAATCCTGACACATTTTGTCCGTATTCTGACCAAATCAGCAGAGAATCTTTTTGGTGAACACGGGGGCGTGTTGACCTGGACACGACCCCGTGTCTGGAGGCTGTTTTATGGAGTTTTGCTACTTCTAAGGATTTCGTCGAAATCGGGTGGTTCCTGATTGGTTGGAACAACCCCAAAGTGCCTAAGATACCTTAATTGTCCTAGACTAAGGCTAGAACGCAAGAGGTTGTCGGTGAGGGTAATTCCTATTTTCATTCTAGGTGGACAAGTCCAACCCTTTCCCGGACTCTTGTTAAAGAAGGTGTATGCCGAATCGCTCAGGTCTATGTATGCATCGAACGAAGTCGATGGGGAGTCCTTCACGGCACAATCGGCACAGGGACGACTATCGTCCACGTCTTTGCTAGGTATGAAGGTATTTTCGGGAGCAACGAGGTCGTCGGAATGCGGTTCCAACATTTCTTCATGGTTATCGTCTTGGGGTGGATCAATAAAGTCCTTCCCAAGCTCTTCTAACCAATTCCGAATTAGCTCTTCTAGTTGAAATAACTCGTCAAGGAGCATTTCTCCTAGAATATCTGGCTGGGCGCACTCGAGGGAGAAATAGTGCTTATTTTTACTTTCGCCCCTCTTAAGGTTATAAGGAATCGGTGGGTCTATGTAGTGGGGCCTATAATTTAAAAAGTAACATTTTAATTCTTCATGTTCGCCTCCACATAGTTGACACCACGTACCATAAGAGTGCCGAAAGTAAAAACAATTACTATCACTCATGTTTATGTCAGAAATTACCAACCGCCGGGATCTAACGGTTCTGTTTTCAGTAACTGAAACTTGGGCACGGGGGCGTGTTGAGTGGGCACGGCCCCGTGTTCGGCTTACTGTCTGACCCAAAACAGGATTGCCAGTTCCAATGATTTAGCACGGGGGCGTGTTCAGCGGGCACGGCCCGTGCTGAGCTCTGCAGAAGCTGAAAAACTAAGAAAATCCTAAAAAAAAAATATTAAAAAAAAAGAAAAAAATGATTAGGCCGTTGATTCCTAACTTTCTTAAAATCCTTGTGTCCCCGGCAGCGGCGCCAAAAACTTGATGCGCGTGAAGTGTTATATATATTAGGTGTATATTTTAAGCCCCTTTAACACTTATTTTAGCCAAGTTTTAAATTTATAAAACACGATATTTTAGTAACACTAAACACACATATGGGCAAGTGCACCCATCGTGAGCGTAGTATAGCGTTGGTAAGATACCGAGGTCGTCCAAGGACACAAGAGCTTTTAGTACCGGTTTATCCTCAACGTCTAACCAAAATCAAAAGTTTAGAAAAATGTTTTAAGCTAAAAAAAATAAAAACTAACTAAAATGCTGAAAATAAAATAAAAATAAAAACAGATAGACAAGATGAATCACTTGGTTCCGACTCGTATCTAGTATAACCTTTGATTATTTCCGCACTGTTGCACATAATTAAGAGATTATCTTAGTTATTGTAGTAGGCCCCTCTTTTGAAGGTGACGTTACCCTCACCCCAGTAGTTTGAGTCAGCAAGGATACAATCCTAAAAGGGTGGATTATTGGAAGATAATTAATTAAGTTATTAATGCAATATTATGGTAGGCCCCGCTTTTGGCGGTGACGTTACCCTCGGCTAAGTAGTCTGCGTCAGCAGGGATACAGTCCTAAATAGCTGGGTTATAGTATTAATAGTAGTTAACTTATGAGGGGATCAAAGAGTTTGGACCCCCGCCATCCAATACCGTGAAGTATTGAAGGAGGTCCTACTAAATTTGACCCAGGTCCATTGCAGGACCTCTAAACGCTGAACAATGGCAAGACCTTTACCAAACCGTTCCCTTAACCCCCGACCAGGTAGCCAACATACCTCCATATAGACCGTGGAGATATGAATGGTGAAAATCCTTTATTTTATATAGACAGTAAAATAATGCCAAGACATCACGGACAAACGATAAGGAAAGATCACCTTCAACATAAGTAACTAGTTATTAAAGTCATTAATACAAAACCAAATAAAAAGTGCAAAAGATTAGAAATAAAAAGTATTATACTAGACACTTTGTCTTCACCAAGTGATGTAAGAGACTTAGGCAAACATGGCCTTGATTGTCAAGAACTCTTACGATCAATCTTGGATCCCGAGACGACTCACACACTCTACGATGGACAATGGATGATGGTGGTGGATGATGGTGTTGTGATGGTGGTGGGTGGTGGATGAAGTGTGAGAGAGGTGGTGTGCCAAGGGATGAGTTGAAATGAAACCAAGCACTCCTATTTATAGGCTGAACAGAGGGCTGGGCACGGCCCCGTGTCCGCTGGGCACGGCCCCGTGCCTGTCTGACACTCTCTCTCTCTTCATTAATTGTAATTCGCAATTACAATTAATGCGCCTGCAGTACTTTCGACACGCCCCCGTGTTCGCTGGACACGGCCCGTGGTGGGCAATAGAAGCTTCTATAGGTTTGTCTTTTCTGCTGCTTCTTGGGCACGGCCTCGTGCTGGCTGAGCACGGCCCGTGTTCAGTCTTCTGCCTTCTCTATTTTGCTTGGGAAGATGTCGTTGAGGGGTCTGGCAGTCCACTTATGTTACTTTCCTTGTATTTATGTTAGATTTAGCTGTCTTTTTGCTTCTTTTGTGAATTTGAGCTCATTTAATCCTGAAAATACAAAAGGAAGACAAAAACACTCTTTTTCCAACATTAGTACTTAAAAAGGGTTAGTTTTATGCCTCATTTGATGTAATTTATATGTTGCATTTTACACATATCATTCTGAATGAAGTTTCACAATGGATTCTTCTCTGAGGTGGATATCTCTATAAGTTTTTGCTGAATGAGATGGACAAATATTCAAGAAAAAGAGACTGATGACATTGATATGTCATCATGTCACTTTGTTCTTGATGAATATATTGATGGCATGAAGGGATCAATACAATAGAGCAGGCGTTGGTCTTCAACATGTCATCAAACAGGTATATATCAACCCACAATAAAGGATGCCACAAAAAATAAGCATCTTCTAAAGACGGGCGGTATGTAGGTAAATAAGGATCTACATAAGGTATTAAAAAAAATAGGTTCAAAACGCCAAAAAGGTTAAAGTAGAAGAGGCTGAGGACAGTGAAGATTTGGATGAGAAATTAGATTATAATTTTTAATTTTTTTTTTCATTTTCTATTTTTTGTTATCTAATTCTTTGTTGTTTATTATCTAATTCTCTACTAATAAAGAAATTGAGTATAAAACGCCAAAAACTACAAACACCAAAACACCTGATAGTGTGAAAACTGAGAGAACGGATGCTAGCAAAGCACGATGTTGCTATATAAAACGCCAAAAAGCGCCAAACAAAGTATTATTGGAAAAATCAACACTAATTCACAGATGAAATTGAACGAAACAATAATTGCTAAACAGTAAAATGAAGAGACGGTAACATTATTGACAAACATTTATTATATTAAAAGCCACTATATGGAAAATTGAATTTATTTATCTTTTCAAAACGGCATAATTGTCTGTCACATTATAAGCCTGTATCCTACATGGCACAAAACTTGATAGGAAAATAAATAAATAAACATCAAGAAAAAATTACTGATGTAGGCCTGCATCCTGATCTAAAAACAATAAAAACGCCAAACATACTTAAAACGCCAAAATATTTACTATGATCCTAATATAAAAACAATAAAAACGTCGTGTATTTATTAAACGCCAAAAAATGGAAAGGTGATGAGACACGCGTTTAAAAAAAAGAAATATGAAAGGACAAAAAAGCCCCTCCGCCCTTCTCTATGTCGGGTGACACGTGTTGGGCCAGAATGCGTTCTCACACTTTTGAGCGTTTTCTTCTGATCCCGTTTCTATATATATATATATATATATATATATATATATATATATATAAGATTAGGTTCATTTGTGAACAACCCTCTTGATACTGAACTGTGTGAACTAATCTTAGCTCTTGATTATCAATACACAATTGTAAATCACTGGCAATGATTTGATTAAGATTTGATGATGTAAATCAATGTTCATGATTTGTTCACTCAATTTACAAATACACTAGTGTTCACTCTAGAACCTCGCCCTATATATATATATATATATATATATATATAGGGCTAGGCTAACTAGAAAACCCACTTCAGTTGGAAAAAACTATAAAGTTTATGTTACAAAACTTGAGAAAGAAGCGTAGAGTAACATTAAGTAGTAGAAATAAAAACTATTAAACCAAAAATCTGTACGTAACATATCATATTTTATTATATTATACTATATTATATTTGATTGTATTGTAATGCATCATATTTGTTATTTATTATGTTATGTTCTAGTATATCATATTCTATCCTTTTGATATGGTTTCATATAATATTAAATGCTATGATAGGATTGGATATATCCGATATAATATGATATCTAGTATTATATCATATCACATAACATTATATCATGCTATCAGTCTTTCCAAACAAGTATTATATAGACCGGAAGTTCGACCGTCAAGAAATCCAAAAATGAATTTTTTTTGTTTTTGTTTTTGTTAGATAACCTTACCGTTGATCCATAAAATAAAATCAAAAATAAAAAATTGTTAATTGTTGTTGATTTTTTACAAACATATTATCTGTATAAAAAAAATTATGTTTTCATACTGCATTAGTATTCAACTATAATGAATCACAAATCCAAGAAAGAAAAAAGAAACATAATTTTGATAAGTTTTGTCCAAGTGGTTTTTAAATTTGCTTCACATGAGTTAAGTTATATTCGGTTTTTTCTTTTCAACAAGTTTTTTTTATACGATACGATACACGTTTTTGAGGGGTGAAATTAACAAGTTTTAAACTCATATTTTAAGAAAGGGGGTACAAAAGTAAAGAAGGGGTGCATTTAGCCCTCCACTTAATTATTTGAAGTTTTTTTTTATTTTGGTATTAACCATCATTTAATCTTCAATCTTAAAAAAGTAGGCTTTTTCTTCAAGAATCAAAACTATGAACTTTAAAAATCAACTCTATACCAAGTCAATCCCTTAAATTTCGAGTCGAGCTTGGGGTGGTTATGGCTTGACTCACCTACATGTTTATTAAATTGTTCTTAGTCAACTCCATACCAAGTCAAGAAGTTAGTCGAAAAATGAATTTGGTTTAGAGTTCTAGTCGAGTTTGAGCTGGTTATGCCTAGACTCACCAACATGTTTATCAAATTGTTCTTAGTATATATGTATCAGAATATATTATCACTCTAAACTTCTTTCTACATCATCGCTTGTAAAATAATTACAGCCATTCAAAAGCCAAAGCAAATGTTAAACCCTTGAATAAGTATTTAAATGTTACATCTATTATAGGAATCAATTACAAGATACACTTAAAATTATAAAATGGTGTATATTTCTGGAAAACGTCAAATCTTAATCAATCATCACAACCAACTATCTAAATTGTCATTAAAACTAATCTTCAAATCTTAATCAATCATCACAAAGTTCAGAAAGTTTGAATCCATTCCCATATAGCTTCTCTCCTTTCTGTGCCAAACTAAATATTTACGATTCTTGAAGAACACCATCCTTGGGAGTCCAGAAACTGCGTCAACAAACCGCATTGTTGGGTCCAGAACCACCCGTAGTTTCATACTGTTGTTATTATTTCTGTGGAGCCACACATCGGTTTCACCTTGAGACTTGGCCATACCACAATTGCAAGTTTTGGATCATCATGTTGCGGCAGCTTTAAGGTGTTTTGAACCAACCGAAAAACAGCACCTCCTCCACATAGCTCCTGGAGAAAAACAGTGTTAAATATTATGAAAATAAAATGTTTATTGTGCTCAGAATACACATTTACAAAAGGAATGATTTAGATAAAAAAAAACAAAAAAAACAAAAACTGTGGCCCATATGACTTATTTCCTTTTAAGCTATTGTACCTTATTCTCAACAAGGCGCTCACGAAATAGCATCTGTCACCCCACCTCAACAAAGATGAGTAGTTACACGGACATGGTGATAGATTCCTATGAACAATCACCATGCTATCAAGATTTAACACGCATTCTTCAGTTCCCTGCATCAGGAATCAGTCAGTATAATTAACAGCACAAAACAATATAAACCAAGAACTGAAGATAACTAACCATTGAGTCCGTACGCTACTTTCGTCAACTGGAGGCAGAAGATGCGTCTGAAGCGGCAGTGGTGAACTAGGGTTTACCAACAGTGGCAGTCAGAAGCGGCGCTGAATAAAATAGAGAATTAGGGTTTGATTTATAATGGTGCGCTCATGTGAGATTTTCCAATTTAACCCCTCGTTTTTGCACTATTTATCTATTAATTACCCTTCTGGCCCTTTTATTTAGTGTGTTTGCTAAGACTAAAAAATTATGTAGTTGTGTATATCTGCTTATGATATACTTCAAACTACTTGACTCAATCAACAATACTTAACCATAACCTAGCCAACTACTTTACCATTGATTAAACACATAAACATGTGACTAAATACACTAACCCTTGACCTGTTTCAGACCCGTATCCATGACCCGAACTGAACCCGTCAAGATTATCCAACATTCACCCCCATAATCTTGACGTTGGTTTCTTCTCCTTAATTGAAACACACAGGTTCATAGCTCGCTTGCTTGATCGGTCCACACAGATCCGACTCTATTTTTACTCTTGATTCTTGCTCAATCACTTGCTAACTTGATCTTCGCTGTTTTTTTACTCACCTATTTTGGCAGGCCTATACCTCTTTCACTCCGTACGGTTTGTTACCAATTCCACACCTAAACAACAGCTCGTTCAACTCTTGAATCCCACCGGTAAGCCGCTTCCCGATCACCTCACAACGCTCTCTTTCTCTTGACTACAACTAGAGGTGCTTGCTACTTGCTTCCATTTTTTTCGGCCCTTATTTTCCTTTTGTGACTTGAATCATGACTTCAAAATTCAGATTTGAAATTGAATTATAACTCAATATTAATCCACCGAACCATTATGAAACCACCATTTTTAATATTAAAATGTAGTTCATAATATTATTCCAAACAAAGAAATCCGACTTTCGCTTGTCTCTTCTTCCTTAATCTGATGGTAACCACAACTTCCTCACCTCCATGCCTTTTCAAAAATATTGCATGACAATCTCTATCGACATCAACGAATCACACAGATTCGTTTCCACTTTTTGTTCACACACATCACATTCACATTCACGTAGAACACCTTTTTTCTTTGGTTTCCTCTTCTTAACCAAATCACACATAATCCTTCTTCAACGAATCACACATATTCTTTTTGTGGCTCTCACGAAACCTTTTCACCACTCTCATAAAACTCTTTGAGATCACACAAATCACCACTCTTCCCGGTTCACCCAGAACCCTTTTCTGGTATCGATTCCGTCTCCTATCCGATCACACAGATCTCGGTACATCTTCGTTCACATAGACCAATCTTGATCACACAGATCTTCTTCTTCGTTTTATCTTCCCGGCACACTCAGAACCGTGTTTAGTTCACTCAGAACCTGTACTGTTGGTGCACTTGTGTCTGTACTTTGTCTGTATACAAAACGATGTCTTTGTTAGTCTTGTAAGTTTGACCAAGTCAACCATCCTCCTGGTTTGACTTGGCCAAACAGTCAACATTATGTTTGTAAGATGTTGAGTCGAAGGATGGTCATCGAAGGATCACTTATATCCTTCGATGATGATGAGCTCGAAAGATGGACCTTCGATGGATGGACCACGAAAGATCATATCCTTCGTGGTACATGCTGATCCTTCGAGTTGTTTCTAGTCGATAGATGATCCTTCGATCATGCTATCTGATCCTTCGACCGGACCTGCTGTGTTGGGTATAAATACCCGTGTGTTGTGTTCACTTCGGTAGAAGACCAGACAGATAGACAGATAAGGAACACAGAGAACACACACACACTTAGAGAGTTTACAGGACTGATTTGTAAACATTGAGTTGTAACCGGACCTTTCATACGTTTAATACAAGTGGTGTTAATCGTTGAGTCTTGTGTGTTGATTATTTGCGTGTTCTATCTCGGTTTGCTATCTCGGTTGGATTCCGCACAACCGGGTTGGTTAGTATACAAGGATTAGGCGACTAGATCCTCCTAGCCGGACCTACAAGTGGTATCAGAGCCTTGGCTCTTCTCCTTGTTAAAACCGAGTGTTTTTTAAGTTCATATTTTTCTGAAAAATTTGCTTTAAACTTCGAAAATTGTGGTGTTTTTGCTGTTTGTTCTTATAAAAACCTTGTTATTTTTCATTGTCACATGTTACACATTGGTTTTTAGTGAAGTTTCGGCTGAAATCGGGTTTCAGAAAACCTTCGGTTCATCAGAATATTCATATATTTCTGGGTTTGTACTTCATTGTGTTCTTGTTATTCTACACTTTTGATCTTAAAAATTTTTGAATTACAAAGTGTTTGTGTGTTGGAAGTTGTATTTTGATTAAAATATTGGGATCATTACCCGGTTGGTGAAAAACCTGCATATTCAGACCTGAAAGATATGGTCTGAACATACTTTCTGCCGAAAGTTCTTACCAACCCGTCAACTTTTCACCAACCTGTCACATTTGTCAACCGTGTCAGTAAGATCGAAGGCTATCCTTCGAAGTCGAAAGATCATCTTTCGACCAAAGGAGGTTCGATAGATAGTCATCCTTCGAGCATCCTTCGAAGTGTGAGACTTATCTTTCGTTCCAAGGAATATTTTCGAAACATACATCTTTCGGTCTACTGCTCATTTTCGAAAGACAAGGATCCTTCGACTGGGGAGTCTTTCAAAGTCATCTTTCGTGTTCATCTTTCGGTCTACAGTACGTTTTCGAAGGATAAGGATCCTTCGTTGGAGAATCTTTCGAAAACATTGTTCGAAACTCAACAGTGATCTTTCGAACCCTGTTGATCTTTCGAACGGGTGTTGATCTTTCGATCCTTAGTCTGTTTGTGTTTAACAGTTTGTGTTGTTCAATTCTTTCGACAGGTATCCTTCGGCTGATCAAAAATGAATTCGATGTGGGGTGTTCCGGTAAATGCAGAGATGTATTTTGGTACTCCAGCTCCGGATTCGGGTTCGCAAGCTAATGCTACATCTACCGGTCAATGGGCATTTGTATCAAATCAAGCTCCAAGTGTTCAAAGCATTTTGCTAAGCGAAAGTGAAACAGGAAGTTTGAATAGGCCTCCAAAGTTGATGCACTTAAGTGAATATCCGGGATGGTTTGGTAGATTTCATACATACGTTCTTGGTCAAAATACAGAATTGTGGTTGCGGTTCATTACAGATTTCGATCAAACTATAGAGGTTGCCGCATCATCTGCTGCCACGTTTGCAGATCTTACGGAAGATCAGAAGAAGGTCTATGATCTGGAAAAGAAGGCATACGCCATTCTCACTCAGGCTTTAAGTAAAGATATATATCATCAATTTGTCAGTTACAAGACGACAAAGAGGTTATGGGACGCATTGAAGACAAGGGGCGTAGGAAATGAAGCGACACGTCAATTGAGAAAAGAACTGCTGAAGAAAGAGTTTGATGGTTTTATTTGTATGCAGAATGAATCTCTAGGAGATTTGACAAGTCGATTTACTCATTTGCTAACTGAATTGGCAAATACTGGGGTGGTAACGACTTCAGCAGAGATAGTGAAGAAGTTTGCAGATGCACTGCCACCTCAATGGAATAATTTCTTAGAAATCATGAGGTACAATGGCACTTTGGATACAACAAGCTTCAGTGATTTTGCTCAACTCCTGGAAAACAAGAATCAGGAAGAAACTCTCAAGGCAAAAAGAGTTGCAGTGCCACAAAATCCTGAGATTTATTATGGAACTTCTAGCACTTCTACAAAACCATCTTCACACGCTCCAATTCAAACAGCATTTGTGTCTAGCACGAGCTTGTATGGCACTCCTCCTCCAACAACAGATATGTTTGGAAATCTGCTTAATCCAGCTCCTCAACCAGCACCACAACAGCAACAGCAAATCAGAACAACTGATATATTCGGAAATCCACTTCCTCCTCAACAGCAACAGCAAGCTTGTTATGGAAGTACATCATCTGCTGGTCAACAATCAAAGCCAAATACAGTACGGCTCGACACCTCAAGCTTTTCTAAAGTCAGTGTTGAAGTAGCAAAAGAACATATGGAGCTGCTAAACACTGTGGTGAGCGCATACTGTGGATTAGTGGAGGGTCAGATTGGTAATATTAATCTGACACAAGAAGACTATCAGCAGATAGATAAAGAGGAGATGGAGATGATGGATATTAAGTGGGCCTTTGCCAGTGCTGTTAGGCGAGCAAAGGATTTCATGGAAAGAACAGGCCGAACCAGCTTGGAAAGCAAGAAAGACACCAAGTATGGGTTTGATAAGCAGGCCGTCAAGTGCTTCAATTGTGGTGAACGTGGTCATTTTAAAAGGGAATGTACAACGCCATCTCAACATGGGAACCAGAATCCCTTCAGAGGTCAAGGAAACAGGGCTAATCAGAACCAAGCGAGGAACAATGATCGCACACTGGTGCCTGTCAACAACCATAATCAACCAGGACCATCAAATGCCAACCAGGCACTTGTGGTTCAGGTAGACGAAGGTTGTGATTGGTCAATCCAGTTGGGAAACGATGCACCAGATGGAACAGCCTGTTTTGCTGCAGTGGTTAATGATCTTAAACACGCCAGTGGTGGAGAATCTTCCACCAATGGTAGTGAATCTTCTGAAGATGAAGACTCCTCCGGTTATAGTGGAAGTTCAGATGAAGAGTCATCCGCTTCAGGGAATGATCAGGAAGATGACACATCAGCTGCGTCAGTCGATGCTAATATTGATGAGCTATTGGAGGAAGCTGCAGCAGGAATTCAAAGAAGATCTATTTTGGTGGATCAAGCTGCTTATTCTTCGTCTTCTCTCCATTCAGCCTTTATGGCTAATGTCGACAGTTCATCAAGTCAGGTATGTGTCGATGAACCCACTTCTGTTAGCTGTGATAATTGTGATAGTTTGAATGTTAGATGTGCTGATTTGGAAGCAAACATGTCTGAGTTGCAAGGCAAACACGATGCTTTACAAGCTAGTTTGTTTGAATTGCAAGACAAACATGTTTTAGTGAATGATAAGTGGTGTGAATTGCAAAGCAAGCATGAGGCTTTGCAAGAGAAATATGATGTGACATTTATTCACAATCAGAAATTGACAGTTGATCTTTCAAAGTGCACTGAAGCCAACATGTTTTATGAAAACCATGAAAAGGAATATAAATCAATGATTGAAACATTGAAGAAAGATAAAACAGAGTTAACTAAAATGGTTTCCAGAAAACAAACGGACATTAATTTGTATATCACTCGTCTTGAGGTAATGCAAAAAGAAATGGCTTGTGTTAAAACCGAAAGTGAGGCGATCCGACTTAAGTTAGACAGTTATTTGAGCTCTAGCTATGTGTTGGATCACATCATTGATGTTCAAAAAGAGAAAAAGGATGTCACCTGCATAGGTTATAAGCAATGTCCACCACCTGTCAGACACAATTACGATGCACTGCCTGATGAGGAATATAGAACTCACTTTAAGCCATCTGTTCCTCTAGATGTTAATGAATTTGCCACAGGACTCGGATACAAGCAAGAAGTATCGTCAGATTCAGATGTGTCAGCAGATACCTTTGTAACTGCTGAACCGAATCAGGATCCTCCAGTTGTGATTGAGGATACTGATTCTTCTGATGATGAGTCTGATGATACTAATTCAACAAAGTCTGATGCGGTGATAAAAGATGAGGACATACCTCTTGAGAATCACATTCTGTGTGATCCTCCTGCAAAACCCGCTAAGACTATTGCAACTGAGTCCTCGTCTGAGAAAGAGTCGGAGAGTGTGGATTTGTTGTACACTCTTGTTGGTGATGATAAAATCTATTCAGACAAAGATTTTCCTATTAAAAATGTTAATCAATCTTTAATCAGTAAAGTCTTTGAAAATTCTACAAGTAAGTTTTTGGGAAAGACAGGACCACATGTTACAGTCACACAGTGTCCTCCTATCCCAAAGGCTGAAGTTAGAAAACAGTTTGGGAACAAGAAATTACCAACAGTGCCAAAACAGCAAAACCATACCAAAACAAATGGTAAGGCACCGACTCAAAATCAAAAGAAGCCGAATCAGAAGAAGAAGAAGAATGTGAACTTTGTGAAGTCGAAGGGAACGGACAAAATTGAAAAGTTTGCAAATCAATCTAACTTAGATTTTGTCCAGAAAGTAACAGTAATGAAAAGGAATGAACCGAATAGTTCAAAACCTAGTACCTCGAGATCACAAAGTTCATCATCGGCAAGACGATCACATGATACTTCGGGGTTTGTTGAACGAAGATCATGTTTTGAATGTGGTACAATCGGGCATATTATTCGAAACTGCCCGTATCTTCATAAGTTGAAAGCAAAGGTTGATGATCCCCGTGGCCCAACTGACCGCAAGCAATCTGTTTCTGTAAAGCAAGATCCTCGACTCATAAGAGAAAGGGAAAAGAAACAGAAACGCCAACAGGTCAAGAAAATTGAAAAGGCGATTAAAAGTGATGTGGTTCAAAAACAATCTGTTCCAGTTAAACCAGAAAGTTCAAAAACTTCAAACAATCACGAAGTTAAATTTTCAAACAATCAAACTGGTAAAACTCAACAGACCTGGAAACCAAAATCTGTTATTGAATCAGGGGGACCATCACAATTTCCGAATCATCAAAAGGTGGAAGTTATTGTTGTTGATAAAAATGGAAGACCCAAGACCACAATGGCTTGGGTCCCCATCTCCAACTAATCGATTGAGTTTATGTGCAGGGTGTTCCAGGAGGAACTATCAGTAGTCATTGGATTGTTGATAGTGGGGCATCCAGACACATGACAGGCGACATGAAGCTTCTCTACGACGTCAAATCTATTAGAGGAGGTTATGTTGCTTTTGCTGGAGATAAGGGCGGATATATTACGGGTGAAGGAATGATTTCCAACGGGGTTGTTAGCTTTGATAAGATCAACTTCGTGCAACAACTTGATCACAATCTTCTTAGTGTTTCTCAAATCTGTGACAAGCAGTTCTCAGTCCACTTTGATGCTAATGGATGTTATGTGCTGAAACTCGGATTCAAAATTCCAAAAGAATGGATTCTCTTGTCGGCTCCAAGGATAAATGATCTGTATGTCCTTGATATGAGCCAAGCTATCACAACGTCTGCACAAGCAACTTGTTTCGTTTCCAAAGCCACAGAAAAAGACACAATCTCTTGGCACAGACGAATGGGTCACATTCACTTACGCAAAATGAATCATTTGGTATCAAATGAATTGGTGAATGGTGTTCCTCTTAAAAACTTCCATCTTCAAGACGTCTGTGTTTCGTGCCAAAAAGGAAAACAAACGAAGAAGCGACACCCTACAAAGAAAGTCAACACGGTGGCTGTTCCTCTTGAACGTTTGCACATGGATTTGTTCGGTCCTGTCAAGCACAAAAGCATTAGGAATGATCAATATTGCCTCGTGATAACTGATGATTATTCAAGATTTTCTTGGGTGGCGTTCATGGCACACAAGAGTGAAACCTTCGGTATTATCAAAAACTTGATCATTCAGATTGAGAATCTTTACAACTTGAAGGTTAGGCGGATACGTAGCGACAATGGTACTGAATTCAAAAATCATGCCATGGCGGAGTTTTGCACTTCAAAAGGTATTCTTCACGAATTTAGTGCAGCTTATACTCCTCAACAGAATGGCGTCGCTGAACGTAAGAACCGCACATTGATCGAGACTGCTAGGACTATGTTGGTAGAGTCGCAGCTACCCATTCCATTCTGGACTGAAGCTGTGTCTTCTGCATGCTATACGTTGAACCGAGTCCTTACAGTCAAAAGGCACAACAAGACCTGCTTTGAGCTTATCAACAAACGGAAACCAGACTTGTCCTATCTTGAACCGTTTGGAGCTCCATGCACAATTATCGATCCTAATGGAAAGTTTGGGGCTAGAGCCATTGAGGGATACTTTCTTGGGTATTCCACCCCAAACTTAAGAGTCTGGAATCTAGAGACTAAAAGGGTCGAGGAATGGTCTGAAGTCAGAGTACAAAGGCACACTTTACCAGTTAGAAATCCTGGTCAGCCTTGGATGTTTGAGTACGATGACTTTTTCAATTCGATTAATGTTGAAGCCGTTGAAGAAAATGCTGCGGCAAGGATGTTTTTCGAGAGTGACAACGCAACAGATTCACCGTTGGTTCGTCCCATTATTGTCAATCAAGAACCATCTTCAGTGAACAATAATGCTCTCGACAATGAGGATTTTCAAGATGCTTCCGAATTGAACGAATCTTCAGAGGATGACGAATTTCTCGATGCAGATCAAGGACCAACAACAGCAGTACATGGTACTTCAGAAGGTACACCTCCAGTGGATGTCCCTAAAACAGCTGAAGCTACTGGATCATCCTCTTCGTCAGTTCCAGGTCTTGAATTGATTGTTGATCTCAATCTCAACAATCTGGGTACAAATATTCCAGTTCAAGATAATCCAGAAACAAGGATTCACAATACCCATCCTCAACAAAACATCATAGGAAATGTACAAAGTGGCGTTCAAACAAGAAACATGTTGCGAAACAACAACAATGCAGGCTTGTATGCAACTATCCGAGAATCTGGTCAACAAAATGATTGGTCTTTCGCGTGTTATGTCTCACAGGAAGAGCCAAGAACTTGGAAAGATGCATTGAAAGATAGCTCATGGGTTGAAGCGATGCAGGAAGAACTGCAACAATTCCAAAAGCTTGGTGTCTGGAAACTCGTAGAGAAACCTGCTGGTTACAAGAAGATTGGTACCCGTTGGGTGTTCAAATGCAAAAAGGATGACCGTGGAATTGTTATTCGGAACAAAGCACGATTAGTCGTTCAAGGTTTTCGTCAGATTGAGGGGATCGACTACAACGAAGTGTATGCACCTGTTGCACGTCTAGAAGCAATTCGGATTTTTCTGGCTTATGCCTCATTCAAAGGTTTCAAGGTATACCAGATGGACGTGAAAAGTGCATTCTTACATGGTGTGGTAGAAGAAGAGGTGTACGTCGAACAGCCTCCAGGTTTTGAAGATCCTATCCATCCAGATCGGGTTTGGTTGCTCAACAAAGCTCTATATGGTCTACATCAAGCACCGCGAGCTTGGTACGCAACCTTATCTAATTATCTGCTGGAGAATGGATTTCGCAGAGGTCTTATCGATTGTACTCTTTTCATCAAAGAACAAGATGGAGATCTTCTACTGGTACAGGTATACGTTGATGATATTATTTTTGGTTCTACTAATGATGTTTTGTGTAGGGATTTCGAGCGTGTAATGCAGGATAAATTCGAGATGAGTGCTATGGGGGAAATGACTTTCTTTTTGGGCCTACAAGTACAACAAACTGAGTCTGGGATCTTCATCCATCAGACTAAATATGTTGGTGACATCTTGAGCCGGTTCCAGATGTCTGATGCAACGCCCATCGGTACCCCATTGCCATAAAATCACGGAATTACTCCAGACTTGAAGGGTCAAGATGTTAGCCCCTCATACTACCGCGCGATGATCGGATCTCTTATGTACCTCACAGCATCAAGACCAGATATAATGTACCCAACGTGCCTGCTTGCCAGATATCAAGTGAACCCGAAGGCCTCACATCTTGCAGCTGTAAAAAGGATTTTTCGTTATTTGAAGGGTTACCCTGACACCGGTCTATGGTACCCTAGGGATAATAACTTTGACTTGATCGCATTCAGTGATTCTGATTTTGGCGGATGCAAAATCGACGGCAAATCCACAACGGCTGGATGTCAGTTTTTGGGAAATCGCCTAGTCACATGGCAATGCAAGAAGCAGACGTGTGTAGCTACATCAACATGCGAAGCTGAATACATTGCTGCCTCAAGTTGTTGCTCCCAAGTCCTGTGGATACAACAGCAAATGCGTGACTACGGTTTTGAATTCCTAACTACTCCTATTTACGTTGATAATTCTGCTGCATTACAGATCACTAAAAATCCTGTGCAGCATTCAAAGACTAAGCACATCGAAATTAAGTATCACTTCATACGTGATTGCTTTGAGAAAAGGCTAATCGATGTTGCTTACGTCCACACCGATGACCAACGTGCCGACCTTTTTACCAAAGCATTTGACAAATCAAGATTTGACTATTTATTACTGGTAAACGGCATTAAGGTCAAGCAAGAGTAAAACCAACATCGGAAAATCATTTGTGTAAATACCTTTGTGTTTTAAATTTGTCTTAGTTTATTGATTTTAGGGGGAGTAAATCCAAAATTTGAAAAATCCAAAAACATTGAAAAATTTCAAAAACACAAAAACAATAGAAAAACAAAAATGAGTTTCCTGGCGAGCAAAAGAGAAAATGATAGTACATCAGTGGTCTGTCTAAACCTCTTTAAACCTAAACTGAAAAGCGATAAGCAGCTCTATATAAGATGTATCGGTAGGCTCACAATCATTTTAAAGTGTGCAGGGTGATATAAACTTAAATCGACTGAAGACTGGGTGGGAACCATTCATTGGCATATGGTCTTAGTACCGAAATTTCGTTTGAGAGATTGCCGAGGTTCTGAGATATTCGGTCTTTATGCTGCTTATCATCTGGGTATCATGGTTGTATCTTTTATCGAAAAATAACGGGGACGCAAGTCTAGATCTTCCATGATACTATACATACGTGTACATACTGCATTCGACCTCAATAAGTGATCAACAATCACATGTCCAAACAAAATAAGTGATAAAATATCACAAATTCTTTCCGGGAGTCAAGTTCGTCTCTCTGCTGTACGAAAGTACTGACCTGTTCACGGACTTGCTCCTGTGCCCTCATGCATATGAAAACCAAGTTCCTCATCAATAAGTGATTATATCACATAGGGCTTGTTTTCAATCTAAATAAGTGAGAATCTCACATCATATACGGTCAAACAGATGATAATCGGTATACTGAACGGTAAGATGAACCCTCGTGCATACCTTGATACGGGAATGTGTCGTGATGTGGATGAACACCGGTCGGTAAGTATAAATTATACCTTAACGTATCCCCTTGCCATGATTACATCTGATAAGTTGAGCTTAAGTGGACAACAATACCGATAATTGTTATAGGATGCTTATCTTAATGTTAACTAATTGAACAACAAGAGTGTTTTGGCATGACCGTACACTGATATGATTCTCTTACCCTCGAAACTCGCAAAAAGAATGTCTGTAAATATTTATTTACTGCTTTCAGTCTTTACATTTGAAATATTCAAAAATACCAAAAAGATTTTATGTGTGTTTTAATATAAACTTTATAAAGGCCAAAAAGATTTTATTTCTATTTTATTTTCGATCGTACGATGTTGGAGCTCGAGTCTTCGTTACCTGAAACCTGAACGAAAACCGAAAACGACTAAATCTTCATAAACGGTCGAAATTTGCAAAGTTTTGAGAGTTAAAAATTGAAATTGATAAAATTTGTTAAACTTTCAAACTGTCGGACGGTGTTTGCTTAAACAATGGTCACATGTGTGTTGTTTGCTTATGATATTCCAAGCGGTTGTTCTCATTACGCGTTTAGATTTCTTGCATGTGCAGATTCTAAAGGCTAGGAGAACATGGTCGATGACAAGCTTCGGAATGAAGACACGACGTGAAGGCACTCAAATGATGAAGATGATCAAGTTGCCGCTGACCATCATCAACACCACAAGGATCTCACTTCATAAAGATCAAGTCATTCACGAGCATAACTCAAGGGGGAGCTTATGTTAAGGGGGAGTTTGTCAACACACTTCTTACATGATACGGGGAGTTTGTTGATACACTTTCTGCTTTCAAGACGTGAAAACTTTAAAGATCCTCCGACATTGAAGACTTGAAAAGAAGTCAAAGACTTGAAGACACGAGGACTTACAAGAATGAAGATCAAGACAAAGCTACAGCCAAGGGGGAGTTTGTTGGTGCACTTGTGTCTGTACTTTGTCTGTATACAAAACGATGTCTTTGTTAGTCTTGTAAGTTTGACCAAGTCAACCATCCTCCTGGTTTGACTTGGCCAAACAGTCAACATTATGTTTGTAAGATGTTGAGTCGAAGGATGGTCATCGAAGGATCACTTATATCCTTCGATGATGATGAGCTCGAAAGATGGACCTTCGATGGATGGACCACGAAAGATCATATCCTTCGTGGTACATGCTGATCCTTCGAGCTGTTTCTAGTCGATAGATGATCCTTCGATCATGCTATCTGATCCTTCGACCGGACCTGCTGTGTTGGGTATAAATACCCGTGTGTTGTGTTCACTTCGGTAGAAGACCAGACAGATAGACAGATAAGGAACACAGAGAACACACACACACTTAGAGAGTTTACAGGACTGATTTGTAAACATTGAGCTGTAACCAGACCTTTCATACGTTTAATACAAGTGGTGTTAATCGTTGAGTCTTGTGTGTTGATTATTTGCGTGTTCTATCTCGGTTTGCTATCTCGGTTGGATTCCGCACAACCGGGTTGGTTAGTATACAAGGATTAGGCGACTAGATCCTCCTAGCCGGACCTACATGTACAACGACTTAGTCAGAACCTGCTCCTTCTTCTTTTCTTTGAATTTCCACAACCACTCATGGACTTAACCTTCTTGCTTGCTAACACGACTATTCTCTACTTCTCAGCCCCACGGTCTACGGGACCGCTCCCCCCTTCTCCAAAAGTCGATTCTCAAACCTGCTAACGTTTCTCAACCTCATGATTCACGAATCCCATGATACGAGCCTATAGCTCTGATACCAATTGTTGGGTTTCAAGCTTCAATCACACACAAGAAAAACTCATGAAAGAAGATTTGTTTTACTGCTTAAACCCAAGTTTTATTAATCACTAAACATCACATATAAATACATACTCATGCTACGTAAATAAAGGAAAATACCAACCAACTACTTGACTCAATCAACAAATTAACTTAAGCCATGACCTAGCTCACTACTTTACCATTAATTAAACACATAAAACATGTGACTAAATACACTAACCCCTGACCCGTTTCAGACCCGTATCCATGACCCCAACCGAACCCGTCAAGATTATCCAACATGGGATAGCCACTCTCATCACACGATTATGCATGTGCTTCAAAATCACATTGCAATATGTGATTTGTTGGGCAGTTATATGACATGTGTGCTAAGTAGAGTTAGTGAAACTTTATTCTAGCAACTATAATAAATACGTGTGAATTCTCATATGCTTCATAAATATTAACAATTCAACTTTAAGATACCCAAGATTCTTGCTTTCATCTTAGGGAGAAGGATTGGGGGCTATGATTGCATAGCCAAGTTGTGAGCTTTTCCATATAATTAAGATTTTTTGGTACATTTTAATAGGCGAGTAATATGCTCATGTGTGCTTTAACATTGCACTAATGTAATCTTAGATGTTCTTTCAAAAATATGACAACGCTTAAACGTGTTTAACAACTTATTTCCCTTACAAAAAAATTGATCTTAATTTATATAAAAATGTGTAATAAAAATAAAATGTCCCAATTTGATGATATGAGTTATGATCACATATCTTTAATAGTTTTGAAAACATTCGAGCAATTACTTAGATTCTTCATAGATTTTAAGATTTCATTTTAGATCTCGTCTCATCTTTAGAGTGACAACGGGTAAAGATTACAAAGCCAAGTTTGGTGCTTTCACTTTTGTTTAGATAACGAGATTCATATTTACAAGAAGGAAATACAATCATGATGTGTTATACGTTGCGAAAGAAACACGTGTAAAATCATTATGTTCTTAAAAAGAAACTAATAACACTTCATTTGAAGTTCTTGTGAAAAAACGAGTGTCACTATATTGTACACATGAAGTTTTTAAAGGGTTTGAGAAGTAGTACTTAAGTATATGCATTAAACCTATTCTCATTTTTCATATCACATAGTCATCTACCTCTATGTCACTTTTAAACAACTTCACTAAAACACACATCCACGTATATAAGGGAGCACATTGTTGTGACAACTGCTTCTTCAACAGACAATTTTTTCCAACTCACATAGAAATATGTATCTTGTTGAGTAATAATATAACACATGCTAGATGGAGACTGAGGTACTTTACTATAGTCACAACCATGAAATTAAGAAGCGCACAAGCTATTTCTTAAATTCTTCATAGATTTTGTAGTACATTTTAATAGGAGAGTAATAAGTTCATGATGTGCTTTGACATTGTGATAATATAAATATGGATTTTCTTGCAAAAATATGACAACAAACGTGTGGACTTTAACAGCTTAATTTATTATAGAAATGTGTAAAAAAAATAAAATGTCCTAATTTGATGATATGATTTATAATCACATATCTTTAAGAGTTTTCAAAACATACTCTGGTAACAATCCTAAAATACGCACTCATGAGATTATACTGATTATTTTTAGGTTTTAAGATTTCATTTTAGATCCTATCAGGATTCATGCTTTGTCTGGAGAGTGACGGTGGGTAAAGATTACAAAGCCAAGTTTTGGCGCTTTTCGCTTTTGTTTAGATTTCAAGGTTCATATTTACAAGAAGGGAATACAATCATGATGTGTTATACGTTGCGGTAGAAATTCACATATGCAAAATCAGATGTTTTAAAAAAACTAAAAACTAATAATATAACATGTGCTAGGTGGAGACTGAAGCACTTTACTGTAGTGACAACCATGAAATTAAGAATCACACAAGCGATTTCTTAGATTCTTCATAGAGTTATGATTGTAATTTAGATCCGACTAAGATTTATGCTTTCATTTTTAGAGTGATAATGTGTAAAGACTGCATATCCACATTTGGAACTTTTTGCTTTTTTTTTAGATTTGGAGGTACATTTTGCATGAAGGTAATATATATGTGTAGGTCCGTTTTCGGAGGATCGATCACGAAACCAAATCCCTGTTTATAACAAACACAATCACGAGTGCGGAATCCCCGTGAAGATGCAAACCAAACACAGAATATCAAGAACACGATGTAACCAAAGATTCGCAGTCTATTGATTAAACATATGAGAACAAACATCAAACATATACACAGAATGCTTGAAGATAAACTCACAGTAGGATATGGTCTCATAGTTTCACACAGAAACCAAGTGTGGTTTATATAGGCGGCCCAGCCCAATCATGACGAAAAACATAATGGGCCTAACGAAAAACCATGGTCGACGAATAACCAGGTTATTTGTCACTGTTCACGACGAAACATAGAGTGAGGAATAAGTAGGTTTTTCATCACACATATGAACGACGAAAGATGGGCCTTTCGTCGAGGGTTGCAAAAACAGAACAGCTGCAAACTGTTTGACAGTTTGCAGCAGAACTATAAATAAACACACAGACAACTATAAACTACCGAACAAATGCAACATGCATCAGTTTATAACATTACATACCAAAGAGACAACTGTCGGACCAAAGTAAGATAGGAGGATATCCGAATTGGTCGACTGGCGGAACTTGTAGACTCCATAAATAAAAGACCGTAAAATACAACGCTAATAAAGCACAAGTTACAGACACCAAAATATGCTTCAACAAACTCCCCCTTGTCTGTTACTTGGTCTTCGGTCTTCAATCTTTAGTGTTTCTCGGACCAGGAACTACCAGCGTGGATCCCACGATAGTAACAAAAGCAAGCGACGCGCTGAAATCGCAACGCTTGATGAGCCACCTTGTCTTCGTAAAATATATCGTGTCGGTATAACCTGTTGATGTCGGCCGCGGGCATATTCACTATCCACATCGGGCTGAGCATGCGGAAGTTTTCTTGATCGCCCTTAAACACAATAACGGCCTCGTTCGTATCCGAGTCGTAGCACCATAAAGCCATGTCTTCCAAAAAGTTTTGTTTCATTGGCATTAAAGGAATCTTGTCCATAACCTTCGCCGGCTGATAAACAAGCTTGTATCGCGCTGTGTTGGTCGATGGGTCCAAGGTGAACTTGATTTGCTGATAGATAGGAAACTGAGGCTTGTACAACTCATCTTTCCAGCCTGTCCTTTTGTTCATCTTTATCTTGCATGCAAACAACGTTGCTCCTTCGAAGTTTGAGCGATTAATGAGCTCAAGCTTTGTTAAAGCTGCAATGGCATAAAATGGTAAGGACAAAATGCTCAGCAACAACCTGAAATATTAAATACCATATTCACGTTTGATGGCCATGCAGTGGATTTCCTTCACGAACATCCAGCAAAGAATCTTCCCGTGCAGGTTCTCTTTCTCGTATTTCAAATAGTCAACTTGAACTTCAGCTGGCATAGGCTTGGAAACTTTAGACAAGAACTGCTTTCGCCACTCTGTGAACGCATCCGAAGCATTATCAGAAGTATCATGATTTTTCAATTGTTCATCGATGACGTCCATGTTTTCTTTCAACCATTCTTCATTAAAAGGAGTGAACTCAGTCCCGTCTTCTCGCACATAAGAGGACTTCTTATCATCGCCTTCAAAGACAATCTCTTCCACATTTTCTAAATCCACTGTTTCTGGCTCACTCGGAATATCATCAATAGCAGCATCATCAACTTCTTTCATCTCATTCAAAGCAAGTAACTGCTCAAGCGAAAGATCCGCAACAAACTCTCCCTCTTCAAAAACTTCTCCAGTCACCGGATGTAAAGCCTGTAAAGCAAAGTCAGCAGTACTAGGGACAGAGGATGTACCAGCCATAGAGCTTTCAATGTAAGAACTGCTTTCCAGTTGTTGGACTTCTTCTACGGTTCCACCAGAGGTTCCTTGTGCCGATTCAATCTGCGACGGCTTGAAGACAACAATTTCAGTAGATGCAGTGGCTGGCGGTTGCTCAGATGTCGCAGAAGGGTCAGGGTTACCCGAATCCTCAGAATCATGATCCCTTTTCTTCAACACTTCCTGCTGTTTACATCGATCGCCCCACAAAATGTTGACACGCTTTCTTACAAACTCAAAGCCATCAGTGATTTGTTTGACCGCATCTGTTATCTTGGTATTGCGAGAATTGTACCACTCTCTCATACCGTCATGCTTTTCTTTTAGAGTATCTGCCAATCTCTGAACCTGGATGCTTCTTTCTTTCAAGTGGTTCATGTCAATACCACGAGTGTTATCCGCAACTCGCATTTGTTCCAACTGACGCTCTCTTTCTTCATCAGCAGCTTTCAAGCGTGCATTCTCAGCGTTCAGTTGCTCAATCTCTGCTTGTTGGCAAGTGATCTCAGCTTGTTGATGACCAACAGTGGAATTCAACGTATTTATCTCCAACTGTTGTTTGATCATATCGCTTCTTGTAACGTTGATCACTGCCGATTACCTATCGATTTAACCTATAGCAGCTTGCAATTGAGAAAACAGGAAATCTATCTTTTCATCTTGCTGCATCTGAGGGAATCTACTTTGTCTGTGCTCTACTTTTTCTGTGCTCTTAGGCCAGTTTACAAGTTGTTGCATGAATGGTCGATGCAATTGAGCGTGCTGGTTCTTGAGGTATCCCTGTAGGAGTTTCAGGAGCTGAGGTGACCATAGGAGTTGGTTCGGATGACCTTGGAGGAGATGAGATAAAAGTAGCAGCTTCATCGGCTGTGAATCCAAGGTTTGGATTCATTTCTGCTTCTTGAGTAGGCTCTTGCTGTGGAATGGACTGCTGCACAGATGAGGAACCGATGTACTTTCTTGCCTTCTTCTTTCGACGTGCAGCCATTTGCTTCCTCTTTAAACGTTGAGCTTCGGTATCCGAAGGAACGTAATCAGCATCATCCTCTTGCCTAATCTTCCTTACCTTCCTCACACCACGTTCATCGAGATAGAACTCATATCCAGGCTCAGGTACATTATCATCCGATTCAGTATCCTCTTCATCATCTCCAGCTGAACTAGCACCAGCTGTACCAGCAGCAGACGCACCAGCAGTAGATGCACTAGCAGCACCAGCATCTCCACCATCACCACCTTCATCATCACCATCATCTCCACTGTCGGAAGAATCCGAATCCTTTCGTCGAAATTTATCTTTCATCATTTTTTTCAATTTTGGCTCCTCATCGTCAGATTGGCTGTCATTGTGACGCCATTTGTCGTTTTCTGGAGCGACGTAGTCTGTCTTATCAAGAGCACGAAACAACTTCCTAGGCGGTTTGCTTTCTTTGTATCTATTCGATGCAACGCCTCTGAATATCTTTAGTGAATGCTCGATCATTGTATCTATCTTCAGAATGTCATCATCGGCTTTCTAAAGATCGGGATGCTGGACATTCATGATCATTTGCAGAAAACGAGGATACATCCAGAACTTATTCCCTGTCATTCAACCACCGGTTCTTTTCATATTCTCCTTCATGTTGGCATAAATGAACTTCGAAATGCTAAACGGTTTGTTTAACACCAAGGCCACCATGAGTCCCACTAGATCATTGCCCGCCATGTCGTATCCAGCACGTCTGTTGCTAATACATTGAATGAGTACGTGTAGTAGAAACTTGTAGCGCATTGGCAAATCTCCTTTGTTGATTTGACTGCTGAAAATATCACCGGTACACTTCATCCTAAGCAAACAACCGCGATTGCACATGATTGGAATAGAATACGGTGTATTCGGATCATCTTGAAGTTCCAGTACGGTGTTTATGATATCCGAAGAGACATTCACATTCACTTCATTAACTCGCCCTTGTATGAGCTCAGTTCCATCAACTTCAATAACGCTCGCTGAATTCCAGAAATCTTTGATGAGCGACTTGTAAACCGGTGTTGAAAAAGTAACGACCTTCTTTATCCGAGATTCCCTTATCCATTGAGTGATCTCCTTCAGTTCCGTAATCTTCCCTTCAGGATCAAGGAATGCAACCATGTTGTGACGTTTTTCGGACATGACTTGTTCTTCCGGTTTGTCAGTTTTCTTAGTCGCGGGCTTGCGTTTCTTTTCTTTTGGTGCCATTCTGTATTCGAAAACATCCAAAATAAGTCACAATATCATAACATGTGCAATAGACATATGTGTATACATGTTTATGTATAAAGTGAACATTGAACATGTATATACATATCTTCTGTGAAAGTGCACACAACTGAGAAATTTTCTAAGTGTTGGACGATGAAAAACTAGCACTGCGACAAAAAACATGCTTTATGGCGAAAAACCCTTGGTCAAACAGAGTCAACGTTGACCTTTGACCCTGGGTTTTTCTTCGAAATTCTTTCAACGAAAAATGCTTATACATCAAGCAGGTATTTCGTCACAGACAGTATGAAGAAAGATGTTTTTCGTCGTCAGTTAGGATTTTTCGAAGTCAAGCAGGTATTTCATCGCATACAGTATGAAGAAAGATGTTTTTCGTCGTCAGTTAGGGTTTTTCGATGGACCGCAATTTGGGGGTTTTTCGAAACAAGGGTTTTTTGCCGATTGAAGTTGAATCGATGATTGATTTAGTAAATCACACACAATGGACACTTTGTTTAAACTCAAACAAGAAGGAAACAACCCCAGATGTAACCGACGCGAGTTTGGCCGAAAAATACCCTAACCGGTTTAAACATTCATCAACAACCCATCCCCTGTTTTAGTACCCGAGAATATAAACCCAAACAAATGTACAAATCTACATACATACTAGTTTTATCAGTTTTGATCAAGAATCAAGAAAAATAAACAGAGTACAATATGAAGAAATCAAACAATACGGGTCTCCGAGGGTTTGTCAAGCAGTTTCGAGCAAAACACAGGGTTCCTAATTATTTGAAACATGTAAATAACCCATTTATATACCTTGATATGATGAAAATTTTAGAGAAAATAAAAGGGTTTTTGAAGTCGGTGAAGGGTGTGGGGGTTTGCTTGTGGAAGAAGGTGAACAGTGAGAGTGGGTTTGAAAAAGTGAGGCCACTGATGTACTGGGACCCCTTTTTATATTCCTAATCCTCGACGAAAAACCTTCCTCGACGAAAAACATGTTGGGCTCGACGAAAAACCTTGATCGGCTTGTACAGTAAGCCCATGAAGAAAGTCCATAAGGCCCAAGGTTTTTCGTCGTAACCTTGACGAAAAACAGGTTTTTCGCCGTGACAAATTTTATGTTGACCAAGACTTCAACACCGTTGACCTTGAATGGTTTTTCGTTGACTTTTAGGTCTTTCGTGGACCTTAGGTTTTTCGTGAAACATTTTTTTTACCCAAAATTACCAAGTCATTGAAATTGCATAGATTGAACAGATTTTACTGATTTGAACATATTTTCCCTTGTGATTAAGTTTACCAAATGCAAAAGGACATTTTATGAAGTCATGAAATCACAAACAAGACGGTTTAAGGCTTTTCGGCAGAAAACTCCAAGTTTCAACTCCGGCTAATCAAAAACGAACTTTACAACTTACACTAGAACAAAATTTAAAGTGCGGTAAACTAACGAGAAGCAATAAAAAGCAGTAAACGACTGCACAATGTCAAACTTTTTGCGAGTTTCAAGGAAAAGGAATCATACCAGCTTACATTCTTTGTCAACATGGTTTTTGTTTCGGTTTAAAGCTTTGGATAAGTATACTACCACAATTATCGATATTGTTGTCCACATAAGCTCAAACTGATCAGATGTAATCATAATTAGGAGATACGATTTGTTCATCTTACCGGTGAGTATACCGCTTATCATCTGTTTCATCGTATAAAAGACGTGAGAAACTCACTTATTTTTTGATTGAAAACAAGCCCTATGGGATAGAATCACTTATTGATGAGGAACTTGATTTTCAGATGCATGAGGGTACAGGAGCAAGTCTGTGAACAGGTCAGTACTAACGTACAGCAAAGAGACGAACTTGACTCCCGGATAAATGTGATATATTATCACTTATTTTGATTGGACATGTGATTGTTGATCACTTATTGAGGTCGAATGCAATATGTACACGTATGTATGGTATCATGGAAGATCTAGACTTCGTCTCTGTTATTTTTCGGTAAAAGATATAACCATGATACCCAGATGATAAGACAGCATAAAGACCGAATAACTCAGAACCTCGGCAATCAATCAAACGAAATTTCGGTACCAATACCATATGCCAATGAATGGTTCCCACCTGACTTGAAGTCTGTTAGGTTTGTATCATCCTGCACATTTTAATCTGATTGTGAGCCTACCGATACATCATTAGTAGAGATACTTATCATTTCTCAATTTTTTTTTGTTTTACATTTTTGAACATGTTGACCGACCACACCAGTGAATATCATCATTTTCCTTTATCCAAGAAACTCATTTTTTATTTTCTAATTTTTTTTTGAATTTTTGCTTTTCTATTTTTTTGAATTTTTGAATTTTCAAACTTAAAGATAGAAAGTAAAGACATATTTTTGGATTTTTTGACTTTTTCAAGTGTTTTTGTATTTTCTTGAATTTTCTCCCCCTAAAATGCGAAAAGGTTACGAAAATGAAAATCGTTTTGTATTTTTTTTTAGAATTTTTAAAGAAAATATTTTCAAAAACGATTAGCCAAAGAAGGTATCACCTTAATGCCATTGACCAAAAGAAGATAATCAAAACGTGATTTATCAAAAGCTTTAGTGAACAGGTCGGCACGTTGGTGATCAGTGTGGATTTTAACTACATCGATGAGTCTTTTGTCAAAACAATCATGTATGAAGTGATATTTAATTTCGATGTGTTTGGTCTTGGAATGCTGCACAGGATTTCTAGTGATCTGTAAGGCATCATTGTTATCAACAAAAATAGGAGTATATAGGAATTCAAAACCGTAGTCGCGCACTTATTGTTGGATCCACAAGACTTGGGAGCAACAACTAGAGGCAGCAATGTATTTAGCTTCACAAGTTGATGTAGCAACACAGGTTTGCTTTTTGCACTGCCATGTGACCAGGCGATTTCCTAAAAATTGACATCCCGCTGTTGTTGATTTGCCGTCGATTTTGCAGCCACCAAAATCAGAATCACTGAACACGATCAAATTGAAGCTATCATCCCTAGGGTACCAGTGACCGGTGTCCGGGCAACCCTTCAAATAGCGGAAAATCCTTTTAACAGCTCCCAGTTGTGAGGCCTTCGGGTTGGCTTGATATCTTGTAAGAAGGCACGTAGGATACATGATGTCGGGCCTCGAGGCTGTGAGATACATTAGAGATCCGATCATTACGCGATAGTATGAAGAGTTAATGCTTTCACCCTTCAGATCCGGAGTAATCCCGTGATTCTGCGGAAGTGGGGTACGAATGGGCGTTGCGTCAGACATCTGGAACCGGCTCAAGATGTCACCAACATATTTAGTCTGATGGATGAATATCCCAGACTCCGTTTGTTGAACTTGTAGGCCCAAAAAAAAAATTAATTTCCCCCATTGCGCTCATCTCGAATTTTTCTTGCATCACACGCTCGAATTGCCTGCACAAAGAATCATTAGTTGAACCAAAAATGATATCATCAACGTATACATGTACCAACAGAAGATCTCCATCTTGTTCTTTGATAAAGACAGTGCAATCAATAAGACCTCGCCGAAAACCATTCTCCAACAAATAGTTAGATAACGTTGCATACCAAGCTCTCGGTGCTTGATGTAAACCATAAAGAGCTTTGTTGAGCAACCAAACCCGATCAGGGTGAATAGGATCTTCAAAACCCGGAGGTTGTTCGACATGCACCTCTTCTTCAACCACACCATGTAAGAAAGCACTTTTCACGTCCATCTGGTAGACTTTGAATCCTTTAAATGAAGCATAAGCTAGAAAGATTCGAATAGCCTCGAGACGTGCAACTGGTGCATAAACTTCATTGTAGTCAATGCCTTCGATCTGACGAAACCCTTGAACAACCAGTCTCACCTTGTTTCGAATGACTACTCCACGATTGTCCTTTTTGCATTTGAAAACCCAACGTGTGCCAATTTTCTTGTAATTTTCAGGCCTTTCAACAAGCTTCCACACACCCAGCTTTTGAAACAGTTGCAGTTCATCCTGCATGGCTTCCACCCAAGAAGTATCCTTTAGAGCTTCTTTCCAAGACTTTGGTTATTCTTGTGAAACATAACACGCGAAGGACCAATCATTTTGTAGACCAGATTCTCTGATGGCTGAATACAAACCAGCATTCTGGTTGTTTCGCAGCTGATTACACGTCTTCACACCACTATGGACATCTCCAATAATATTTTGCTGCGGATGAGTGTCATGAATTCTTGTTTCAGGAACATCAGGAACACGAGTATTAATACCCAAATTGTTAAGATTAAGATCAACAACCAAATCCACACCGGGCATAGGCGTAGAAGTGGATGCATTTCCTTCAGCAGTGTCTACATTCTGCACATGAGGAGTTTCTTCAGAAGCACCTTGAACAGGAGCAACCGGAGCTGAAGAGCCTTCATTCGCATCATGGTATTCATCATCTTCTGATGACACATTGTAATCAGCTGCATCTTCAAATTCCTCATTTTGGACCGAGTTGTTAACTGAATTAGAAGCTTGGGGGTTAACAATAATTGGTCTCACCAATGGCGAGTCAGCCGCGTTGTCACTTTCAAGTATCATTTGAGTAGCTGCAGATGCTTCGTCAAAGGTTGGCAGATTAAAGGAGTCGAATAGCCCATAAAAATCAAACATCCAAGGATCACCCGGAGCTCTGACAGAATTAGTATACCTTTGAACCTTTACTTCATTCCATAACTCAATCTTTTTGGTTGCCAAATTCCATACACGAAAATTCGGAGTAGCATATCCAAGGAAGAAGCCCTCGATAGCTTTGGGGCCAAACTTTCCATGCGGCTCAATCATAGTGCATGGAGCGCCAAAAGGTTCTAAGTGAGAAATGTTCGGTTTCCTTTTGTGTAACAGTTTGAAACAATTCTTGTCATGCCTTTTGACTGTGAGAACTCTGTTTAAAGTGTAGCAAGCAGTCGACACGGCCTCCCCCCAGAATTGAACAGGAAGCTCCGACTCTACCAACATTGTTCTTGCAGTTTCTATTATCATTCTATTCTTCCTCTCAGCGACACCGTTTTGTTGTGGAGTGTAGCAAGAACTGTATTCATGAAGAATGTCCTTTGAAGTACAGAACTCATCCATTACACGGTTTTTGAACTCAGTGCCATTGTCGCTTCGGATCCTCTTCACTTTCAACGAGTACAAATTTCCTAGCAAAGTAAGAAGATTCTTGAGGATTTCGGGAGTTTCACTCTTGTGCGCCATAAAAGATACCCAAGAAAATCTAGAGTAGTCATTAGTAACCACCAGACAATAAGCATCCCCAAAGTTTGTCTTGTGTTTCATAGGTCCAAAGAGGTCCATATGAAGACGTTCAAGAGGCATGCTAACAGTGTTGACTTTCTTAATAAGGTGAGATTTCTTCGTTTGCTTTCCCTTCTAGCATGAAACACATACATCTTGTAGATGAAAATTCTTCACAGGCACACCATTCACAAGATTGTTTTTCACCAAATGTTTCATTTTCCTCAAGTGAATGTGCCCCATTCGTCTGTGCCAAGATGTAGATTCCTTTTCTGTGGCTTTCGAGACAAAACATGTCACTTATGCAAATGTCGTAATCGCTTGGCTCATATCAAGGATATAAAGATCATTAACCCTTGGAGTCGATAAGAGAATCCATTCTTTATGAATTTTGAAACCAGGCTTCAGCACATAACAACCGACATCATCAAAATGCACGGTGAATTTCTCATTGCAAATCTGCGAAACACTCAGAACATTGTGATCAATTTGACGTACATAATTGATCTTATCGAAATACACAACACCATTGGATATCATTCCTTCTCCAATGATATATCCGCCATTGTCTCCAGCAAATGCGACATAGCCTCCTCTAATGTTTTTCCCATCATAAAGAAGCCGTAAGTCGCCCGTCATGTGCCTAGATGCTCCACTGTCAACAATCCAATGACTATTAACAGTTCCTCTTGGAACATCCTGCACATTTCATTCAACGATTAGTTGAAGTTGGGGACCCAAGCCTTAGTGATCTTGGGTTGTCCCTGAGCATCACGAAATATGATCTCGATTTCTTGATGATTTTGAAATATAGCACCTCCCCGTAAACCTTCACCCATTTTAGGTTTCCAAGTCTGATTTTGTTTACCAGATTGAGTTTTATGAAAAGATTTTGAAATTTCTGGTTTTGTTGTGATGAACTTGGTTCTTTTTAACAATTTTGACTTCCGATTTTAAAGCCTTTTCTACTGCCTTGACGTTTTGACGTCGTTGTTTTGTTTCTTGTTCTTTAACAATTCGCTTATCTTGTTTTGGTGAAACATAACGATGTTGTTGGTGACCTTTTTCAGGAGGGGCTCTCTCAACAAATTTTTCTTTGGGAGCATTTGTACAGTTTTTGATAATATGACCAAACTCCCCACATTTAAAACAAGTTCTCCTTTCAACAAACTTAGGAGAATCCGATTGACAGACAGATGTCGAACCTGTAGAACCAAAGGTACTTGCTCTTTCATCACACCCATTTGTGTGTTGGGTGTAGTTGTTTTGACTATCATGTTTTAAAATTTTGACTTGTTGGACAAAATCGGTATTTGATTTATTTTCAAAAGTCTCAATTTTATCAATACCTTTTGATGCTACAAATTTATCATCACTGTTTTTCTTCCTGTAACGAGCTCCTTTTGTTTCAAACTTTGATTGAGAAACTTTAGGCTTTTGAGCTCGCTTTTCTTGCCGTTTACCCTTAGAAGCAATAGGTTGTTGCTTTGTCGGTAATCTTTGATTTCCAAATTGTTTTCTAACTTCTGATTTTGGAATAGGATCACATTGAGTTACAACAACTCCCGGGATCGTCATTCCCAAAAATTTACTGGTATTATCTTCAAACACTTTATCAATCAAGGATGGATTCACGTTTTTAATTGGAAAATCTTTGTCTGAATAGATTTTAGCATCATCGACCAAAGTATACAACACATTATTACTCTTAACGGTAGACACACATTCCTTGACAGGATTAATCACTTGTTTGGCAAAAGGTTGCACAGCAGGAGTAGGAGGATCACACAGAATATGATTCTCAATAGGAATTTCTACTCCTTTCATCTTATCAAGTGATTTATCCTGGTCACTCACATCTGATTCATCATCAAACGACTCATAGTCCTCAATAATTGGAGCACTTTGATTCGTAGACGTTGAAGTTTCTATTTCTTCAGATGAGGTACTCGAGGAACTGTCCGATTTGAACCCTAATCATGTAGTAACTTCCTCATAATCAAAAGGCACACTTGGTTCAAAAAGAGGCATTTCCTCTTCATCAGGCATTTTGGTATAGTTGTGTCTCAAAGGAGGCGGACACGACTTATACCCAACGCCTTTCTTGTTCCCTTTCAGCTGTTGAGGCGTCTATGATGTGATCAAGCACATATCGGGAGTTAGAATAACTCTCCAATTTGAGCTTGATTGCATTATGCTTGCATTTTGCCACTGCTAGCTCTTTCTTTGTTTCCTCAATAATATTAATGTAGTTATTAAATCCAATTTGTTTGTTAAAAACGGTTTTTGTCAATTCAGAAACACTTTTCTTTAAAGTTTTAATTACTGATTTGAAATCCTTTTCATTTCGAGTTAAAGCCATGTTTGCCTCTTTGCATTTAGACAGCTCAATAACCAAACTTTGATTGTGACTATGAATCTTTTCGTATTTCAGTTTCAAATCTGCACACATATTACATATACTAGGAGTAGGAGTGTCGGATTTTACCTGACTTGTCGAGGCTGAGACATTTGCCATAAAGGCAGTCTGATAAGAAAAAGATCCATCTTCAGAGAAGAACTTCCCCATTTCCTTTGATGCAACAGCAGCCTTCTTTATCAGAATGGATTTCTGACACTTTAACTCCTCAGCTTCCTTCAATAAGTCATCAACATTAGAATTCATCTCTTCCTTCACATCCGATTCTGAATTATAACCTCCCACATTCGAGCTTTCTTCATCCGAACTACCGCTATAACCCGAGCTATCATCACTTTCAGAGAACTCTTCTTTGTGAGCATGCTTGATGTGATTGATGATTTTTGCATAACATGCAGTTCCTCCTCCTTCTTGATCACCATCTCCAAACTGTACTGACCAGTTAAACCCTTCATCTGCTTGAACGACTAATGCTCGGTTGGTGTTTGAAGGTCCAGACTGGTTTTGGTTGGTTGTGTTGTTCACAGCTACTATCCTTCTTTCACGGTTATCTTGATTTGTGTTGGAAGTACTTGTCTGATTTCGGAAGGGATTTTGATTGCCTTGTTTGCTCGATCGAGTGCGCTCACGTTTGAAGTGACCCTTTTCACCGCAATTAAAACATGTAACTGCATCCTTGTCGAAACCATACTTCGTATCCTTTTTGCCTTCCAAGGTAGTTCTTCCAGTTCGACTCATAAAATCCTTGGCCCTTCTAACAGCACTTGCAAACGCCCACTTAATGTCCATTAACTCCATTTCCTCATGGTCTATCTGTTGATAATATTCATTGGTCATATTAATGTTTCCAATTTGACATGCGACCAATCCGTAATGGGCACTGGCCATTGTATTGATAAGTTCCATATGTTCCTTTGCCACTTCTATGCTGACTTTCGAAAGGTTTGAAGTATCAACTCTGACTGTGTTGGGGTTTTGGGGTTGAGGGTTGTTACTGTAACATGCTTGCTGTGGTTGGGCTTGTGGTGAGGTCGGAAGATAAGCACTTGGATCAAATTGAGGTTGAGTAGTGGAAACTTGTGGTGGAGGTTGGGGTTTAGGGAGCCAGGCACTCGGATCGAGTTGAGGTTTTGAAAAAGCGTGAGCTTGAGCAATAACATGCGCTGGTGGAAGATAGGCACTTGGATCGAAAACCTGCGGAGCTGACTGTGGAAAGGGAAAGGAGCTTGTATTGGATATAAACGTTTTTTGTAGTTTTGGTTGCTGACTGGAACTGGAACTGGATGCAGGATTAAACCCTCCAAGGTATATTTCCGTATTTTGAGGAACTGCAATCCGTTTAGCCTTCCGGATTTCTTATTCATTCTTGGGTTCCAACTTCTGAATGAATTCATAGATGCTGACAGTATCTAAAACACCCGAATGTTTTAACAATTTAATGAATGGACTCCACTTTGGGGGTAGAGCATCAGCAAACCTTGCAACCATTTCCTGTTGAGTTGCAACAACAATATAAGAATACATTTCACTAACTAAATGATAAAAACGAGTTGTCATATCATTTAGCGTTTCGTTTTCCATAAATTGAAATGCTTCAAATTCCTTTTTCAACAAATCGTGGCGTGTCTTTCTTGTAGCCGCATTTCCTTCTCCTCTTGCTACCAAGGCGTCCCATAAAGCTTTCGTGTTAGTACAATAACCGAATTGATGATAAATGTCTTTGTGGAGTGCTTGTGTAAGGATAGCAAACGCCTTCTTCTCCAGATCATATGCCTTTTAGTCGTTTTCTAACATATTTGCCAAGGTCGCTGCATTTGATCCTGCTTCTTGAAGAGCTGTGTTGTATGGCGTAGTGAAACAAGTCCATAGCTCGGTGTTTTGCCCTAGAACATAAGTTTGAAAATGACCCTTCCAAGACGGATAGCCGTTCATATGATTCAACTTTGGCGGGCGATTGTTGCTACCCGTTTCACTCTCACTTAATAACAGATTCTGAATGCTTTGATTTTGATTTGTCACGCATGCCCATTGACTTGCACTAATAGATTGTTGTGGAATCACATTTCTTAACCAAGTCGCTACGGAGGTCTGATCTTGACCTGAGCTTGGGCCCGTGCTCCAATCCCATGGACTAGTACTCATGATTGATGTATAAATGAGAATACCTAGTCACACACTTGAAAAGAAACTGTTAAAATACTTTTGAAAACCTTCTGTTGAAATTTGACAAGTGACCCCACGAAAAACTAGGTTTTTGGTGAAAAACCAAGTTAGATGAAAAATGGTTTTTCCTCAAAAACAATGGCCACGAAAAACAGGTTTTTCGTCAAAAGCACTTTTACGAAAAACAGGGTTTTTCTTCGAAGTTACGTTGACAAAATACTAGGTAATTCGTCGCCTGGGTTTTTCATCAAAGATGGTCACAGACACAGAGAGTTGGTGAGATCTTTCAAAAAGCAAATCTTATCTTTTGTACTCTGACACGGACACCCGTTCAACCTAACAATACACCCATCTTACCAACCATGATGGTGTACCATATTTAATCAATTATCAATTTTCTTTTAATTTTAAAATTCAAGAACACTTTAAAGCTTTCAAGAACAAGATGCAGATATGAAGTTTTCAGCCAAGTTTTTCACCGGAGAAATTTTCTGAATCACAAATTTGCTTAAACTTTCAATGAAAACCCGGTTTTATCACGTGAACAAGTAATATAACAAAGGTTTTTGATAAAACTTTTAGCAAATATCAAGAACTTGACAGTTTTTTTTTTAAGAAACCTTTTTCCAGAAAATTTTGAGTTTCAAAGATCACAGTTTCAGAAAATCACATAAAACACTTGATGAAAACACAACTATGTTTGGTTTTAAACAAGGATAAGAGCCAATGCTCTGATACCACTTGTAGGTCAGTTTTCGGTGGATCGATCACGAAACCAAATCCCTGTTTATAACAAACACAATCACGAGTGCGGAGTCCCCATGAAGATGCAAACCAAACACAGAATATCAAGAACACAATGTAACCAAAGATTCACAGTCTATTGATTAAACGGATGAGAACAAACATCAAACATATACACACAATGCTTGAAGATAAACTCACAGTAGGATATGCTCTCATAGTTTCACACAGAAACCAAGTGTGGTTTATATAGGCAACCCAGCCTAATCATGACGAAAAACATAATGGGCCTGACAAAAAACCATGGTCGATGAATAACCAGGTTATTCGTCACTGTTCACGACGAAACATAGAGTGAGGAATAACTAGGTTTTTCGTCACACATATGAACGACGAAAGATGGGTCTTTCGTCGAGAGCTGCAAAAACAGAACAGCTGCAAACTGTTTGACAGTTTGCAGCAGAACTATGAATAAACACACAGACAACAATAAACTACTGACCAAATGCAACATGCATCAGTTTATAACATTACATACCAAAGAGACAACTGTCGGACCAAAGTAAGATAGGAGGATATCCAACTTGGTCGACTGACGGAACTTACAGACTCCATAAATAAAAGACCGTAAAATATAACGCTAATAAAGAACAAGTTACAGACACCAAAATATGCATAAACAATATGTTTGTGATGAGTTTTAATATTGTGATAGAAAAACATATGCACAATCATGATGTTCTCGAGAAATATCTAGTCACACTTAATTCCAAGTCCCTTGTGAAAAAGGAGTGCCTTATCTTTATGTTGTACACATGAAGTTATTAACGGGTTATGAATTCACAATAATAAACACAAATTGTATCGCACTTCGAATCTTTAATCTGCTAATTAGCCTTCTTGTTCTTGTATTATATGTATCTTAAAGTTAAAGTTCAACTTGTTTGATAACCTATTGTACCTTTTGATGGTGAATCATACGATTTCTGCTTAAGTGAAATCAAAAGATGAGCTATGAAATCTAGAACAACGTTTGAGCACAAATATCTTGAGCGGCACCTTGTTGATATTTGGACCAAGAAATAATCGCCCGTTTTTCTTTTTACACTTCTTTACATTTCGTCATTGATTATTGTTACATTTAGCATTTCAACACATGCTTATATTTTTATATGCATCACACTAAGGAGTGTATTTCACAATATGTAACCATGTATTAAAAAGACACATATATATCTATATATGAGCACATACAATACACAATTTATTTCTAAGTTGAGAACTTAGTAAACAACATGTTGCACTTAAACTTTTCTAACAAAATACAATAAGAGAGAAACAGAGACAGTTATGCAAAGAGTAACCTCGTATGTACGCTAAACCAAATTAACACATATGTTTATGAGGTTGTCATGTTTAACTTGGAATTAATTCCAAGTTAAATCATTAAAAAAGTTAACAAACTAGATATATTGTTACAATTATATTACACACATAAAGATAATACCACACACTAGCATAGTATAATGATTCGTTGTCATCCATTATAAAACTAACCAGTTTATGACTCATAATATTCGCTCAAGCATTTACATGAGATAAGTATACCATCATAGAGGAAACATCATATCTTATATAATGAGATAAATAGACAGTCATAGAGGAAACACCATATCTTATATAAAATTCATATGTTTACATTTATATAATCTTTTTTATATAAAAATTTGCGTGATTGTAGGCACTCACATATAGATAAGTTCTTTAAAAATATTTATAGTATAATGCAATACAATATAGTGTAAGATAACATAGTGAAATATAATAATATAATGTAATATAATATGTTGTTATTTAATAATACAATGATCGATAATACTATATGACACAATACGATGCATATGAATACATATGATACGGTACAGTATTATCATGTGATATATGTGTGTGAGAAAGAACCTTGTATAAGTGTTAATATTCATGAACCGTGTATAATTGTATGGTAACTGAATAGGAGCATTAGTTATAGGTTTGCAATAGTTGACA
Source organism: Helianthus tuberosus (assembly GCA_030545235.1). Lineage (NCBI taxonomy): Eukaryota > Viridiplantae > Streptophyta > Magnoliopsida > Asterales > Asteraceae > Helianthus > Helianthus tuberosus. Next base: position 16,195,634 of record CM060430.1, on the reverse strand, counting down.
TGGTTCATGAATATTGAGTCTGTTAACCAAGATAAGTTATAATATTGTACAACATTATAAAACTTAAAATACTTTACACTATTTTACCTTATTATAACATATTATCACAATATAATAAATTTATAATATATTATATTATGTTACATTAAATTGTATTGTAATGCATTGTATTTGTTGTGTTATGTTGTAGTGTATTGTATTCTAATATTCTGTTATACAATAATGTCGTGAAATGTACTATAGTATATAATAATACAATGTAACATGATACGATGATATGATACAATATTAGACGAATCAATACAATATGATATTAGTAAATATGATATGATATGATAATATTATTAAATATGATACAGTACCATACGTTTATTGTTATATACTAGGATTGTTATGCAACATCACAGTGATACGGTATGATATGGTATTGTATGATATGTTATCTTATGATTTGATATCATACAATACAACATGATATGATAATATTATATATAATATCATACCATACAATACAATATAATATTATATTATATCAAATCATATAATGCCTTATTATGCTATCACTACTATACAAATCAGTATATAACCAATAAAGAAGAAATATGTTTTTTAGTTTTTGTTTCACAGTAGATCCCTCAAAAATAGAGAAGAAGAAAAATCTTTTTAATTGTGGTGAAAGTTTACCCGGATTATTATATTATCGATGTTTATAAGTTTGGCCAAATGATTTTTTTTTAAATCTTTCACACAAGAGATTGGTTTGAATTTTTTTTTTTGGGAAAGTTGTTTTCTTATACGTAGACAGAATATGGTAATATATTATGACCACTTCTACACAAATAAGTATAATATATATATATATATATATATATATATATATATGAATTTATGTATTTTATGGAAAATTTTATTGACCAGTCTTACGAAAGAAAAATAAAAGTTAAACTAATCTCTTCTTCTGAGAATTTGTCGAAAAGGTTATCATACTGCAGTTCTAATCAAATCAAAAAATAAAATAAAATGAAAATTACATGTTTAAGGCGACTAAACTTATATAATGTTAATTTACAAGATTTCTGTAAATTATGGGTTGTACTTTGTGCTTTGTTGGTTTTATATGCTTTAAGTGGATTGTTGTAGGTCCGTTTTCGGAGGATCGATTACGAAACCTAATCCCTGTTTATAACAAACACAATCACGAGTGCGGAATCCCTGTGACGATGCAAACCAAACACAGAATATCAAGACACAAAGTAACTAAAGATTCACAGTCTATTGATTAAACGGGTGAGAACAACATCAAACATATACACACAATGCTTGAAGATAAACTCACGGTAGGTTATGCTCTCATAACTTCACACAGAAGACCAAGTGTGGTTTATATAGGCAGCCTAGCCCAATCATGACGAAAAACATAAAGGGGTTGACGAAGAACCTTGGTCGACGAATAACAAGGTTCTTATTCACTATTGCGATGAAATATAGTGTGATGAAGAAAGAGGTTCTTCGTCACACACATGTATGACGAAAGACGTCTTTCGTCGTGAGGCTGCAAAACAGAACAACTACAAACTATCAAACAGTTTGCAGCAGAACATGAATAAACACACACACAAACTTAAACTACCAACCAAATGCAACATGCATCAGTTTAAACATATATAACAAGAGACAACTGTCGCACCAAAGTTAGATAGGAGGATATCTGACTTGGTCGACTGACGAATACATACAGACTCGATAAACAATAGACCGTAAAATAACCACGCTAAGTAAGAACAAGTTACAGACACAAAATATGCACCAACAAACTCCCCCTTGTTTGTTACTTGGTCTTCGGTCTTTAGTCTTCAATCTTCAGTGTTTCTCGGACCAGGAACTGCCAGCGTGGATCCCACAATAATAACAAAAGCAAGCGACGCGCTGAAATCGTAACGCTTGATGCTCGTCCTTGTCTTCGTAAAATATATCGTGTCGGAACAACTTGTTGATATCGGCCGTAGACATATTCACTATCCACATCGGGTCGAGCATGCGGAAGTTTTCTCGATCACCCTTGAACACAATAACGGCTTCGTGTGTATCCGAGTCGTAACACCATAAAGCCATGTCTTCCAAAAAGTTCTGTTTCATCGGCATCAAAGGAATCTTGTCCATAACCTTCACCGGCTGATAAACAATCTTGTATTGCGCCGTGTTGGTCGACGGATCTAAGGTGAACTTGATCTGCTGATAGATTGGAAACTGAGGCTTGTACAACTCATCTTTCCAACCTGTCCTCTTGTTCATCTTTATCTTGCGAGCAAACAACGTTGCTCCTTCGAAGTTTGAGCGATTAATCTGTCACACCCCAACCGATGGCGGAAACATCGGGGCGTGGTACTGAGCGAAGCAGATTGTCCAGAAGTTTCCATAACAACTACTATTACCAATTATTTAAAGCATCACGTCCCATACCATGACATAAAAAGTAACATAATTATTACAGACAAAATCCAGTCAAATTGTTCTATTCTGACAACTCAGATTTCAAATACAGACATTTCGTTTATTTGTTTATAGACCTTTCCTAGCCTCGATTTCACAGCAAGCCAAGCATCAAAACATCTTAAGCACCTATCACACACGTTAAAGTAAAAGTCAATACACATAGTGTAAAGGTGAGCATACAAGTTTGATAATAGCATATAGAGTTCGAAATCGTTTACGCATAACCAGCACGTACACAGTGTGATATGAAGCACGTAAGTTATCGACATGATCCTATCAATACCAATGACTGCGGGTTGACTGCACAACGCAGTTCGTAATACACACTCACCACTGTGAGCCATGTAATTAATTGTCCTTAACAACCCCTGAGTGAACAGGTGCTGAGTCCAAACAAATAGTACTATCGTTGCTAAGGCAGGTAGACAGCAATCCATGTGTAAACATAACAAACAAGCATTCATTAAGTCACGTATAACATGCGATAATCGGTTAGCGTTAAAAGTATTGCATAGTGTGTTCGATGTGATTTAGAATAAGTGATGTGTGTAAAATGCAACATATAAATTACATCAAATGAGGCATAAAACTAACCCTTTTTTAGTACTAATATTGGAAAAAGAGTGTTTTTGTCTTCCTTTTGTATTTTCAGGATTAAATGAGCTTAAAAACGCAAAAGAAGCAAAAAGACAGCTAAATCCAACATAAATACAAGAAAAGGAACATTAGTGGACTGCCCGAACCCTCAACGTCACCTTTCAAAGCAAAATAGAGAAAACAGAAGGCTGAACACGCCCCGTGCTCAGCCAGCACGGGGCCGTGCCCAAAAAGCAGCAGAAAAGACAAATCTATGGAAGCTTCTATTGCCCATCACGGGGCCGTGCTCAGCGGACACGGGGGCGTGTCGAAAGTACAGCAGGCGCATTTATTGTAATTGCGAATTACAATTAATGAGGAGAGAGAGTGTCAGACGGACACGGGGCCGTGTCCAGCGGACACGGGGCCGTGTCCAGCTCTCTGTTCAGCCTATAAATAGGAGTGCTTGGATTCATTTCATCTCATCCCTTGGCACACCACCTCTCTCACACTTCATCCACCACCCACCACCATCACAACACCATCATCCACCACCATCATCCATTGTCCATCATAGAGTGTGTGAGTCGTCTCAGGATCCAAGATTGATCGTAAGAGTTCTTGACAATCAAGGCCATGTTTTCCTAAGTCTCTTACATCACTTGGTGAAGACAAAGTGTCTAGTATAATACTTTTTATTTCTAATCTTTTGCACTTTTTATTTGGTTTTGTATTAATGACTTTAATAACTAGTTACTTATGTTGAAGGTGATCTTTCTTTATCGTTTGTCCGTGGTGTCTTGGCATTATTTTACTGTCTATATAAAATAAAGGATTTTCACCATTCATATCTCCACGGTCTATATGGAGGTATGTTGGCTACCTGGTAGGGGGTTAAGGGAACGGTTTGGTAAAGGTCTTGCCATTGTTCAGCGTTTAGAGGTCCTGCAATGGACCTGGGTCAAATTTAGTAGGACCTCCTTCAATACTTCACGGTATTGGATGGCGGGGGTCCAAACTCTTTGATCCCCTCATAAGTTAACTACTATTAATACTATAACCCGGCTATTTAGGACTGTATCCCTGCTGACTCAGACTACTTAGCCGAGGGTAACGTCACCGCCAAAAGCAGGGCCTACCACAATACTGCATTAATAACTTAATTCATTATCTTCCAATAATCCACCCCTTTAGGATTGTATCCCTGCTGACTCAAACTACTGGGGTGAGGGTAACGTCACCTTCAAAAGAGGGGCCTACTACAATAACTAAGATAATCTCTTAATTATGTGCAAAAGTGCGGAAATAATCAAAGGTTATACTAGATACGAGTCGGAACCAAGTGATTCATCTTGTCTATCTGTTTTTATTTTATTTTTATTTTCAGCATTTTAGTTAGTTTTATTTTTCTTAGATTAAAACATTTTTCTAAACTTTTGTTTTGGTTAGACGTTGAGGATAAACCGGTACTAAAAGCTCTTGTGTCCTTGGACGACCTCGGTATCTTACCAACGCTATACTACACTCAACGATGGGTGCACTTGCCCATATGTGTGTTTAGTGTTAGTGAAATATCGTGTTTTATAAATTTAAAACTTGGCTAAAATAAGTGTTAAAAAGGGCTTAAAATATACACCTAAAATATACGACACTTCGCACGCATCAAGTTTTTGGCGCCACTGCCGGGGACACAAGGATTTTGAGAAAGTTTAAAATCGACGGCCTAATCAGTTTTTCAAAACCTTTTTTAAAACGCGCGCACATTTTTCTGCATTTTAGTTTAGTTTGCATTTACAGTAGCCTGAACACGGGGCCGTGCTCATTGAACACACCCCCGTGCTGCATAATTTTAGTTAGATACCCAGATACAGAGTCTGAACACGGGGTCGTGCTCGCTGAACACGCCCCCGTGCTCAACGCGACCAGTAACTTTAATTAAAACGCCCAGATACAGATCCTGTACACGGGGCCGTGTTCACCAGACACGGGGCCGTGTCCAGCTTTCTGTTTCAATCGTTGTTTCATTTTCTGGTCCCGAGACTCAGTTGTGGTCTGCTGAGTGATTCTTATGGATCAATACTCAGGAGGTCACAACTACACTTATGATGAGGATGATTATAGGGGTAATTATTGCACAAATTGTCGTAATACACGTTCGATTCAAAATAATCACTCGTATCAACCATCCAATTCATACACTTACTATGAGGAGCCCAGGTACGAGCCATCAACTTCATACACATCCTATGAAGACCAAAGGTATGAACCTCCTCCCTCATACTCGTATTTTGATGAACCAAGGTATGAGCCTTCTTACTCATACTTTGAGGAACCAAGATATGAGCCGCCACCTTCATATGCTTATTATGAGGAACCTTGGCGTGAACAACCCACCTCATATGAGTATTATGAAGAACAAAATTACGAACCTTATCCATCATATGCTCACAATGAAGGACCATGGTGTGAACCATCAACTTCATATGGGTATTATGAGGAACAAAGGGTCGAACAACCGGATTCAAGCTTAGAAAATAATGATTCCTTTTCTATAACCGAAGTGACCGATAGGATATTAGAACACATTAGAGTTATCGATCGGTGTATAAGAGAAGCTCGCGCAAGGGAAGAGGAGTCCCGCGCGAGAGAAGAATTAAAAAAGGAAGAGATAACTAAAAATGAAAAAATGGAAGAACAAATAAGTGAAAAACCGACACATGAGTTAAACAACGAAAAAGGTGAGTCCGACAACGTAAAAATTCAAGAAGAGTCTAATTTTGAAGAAATTAATCTCTTGTCACCTTCTTTCGAAAATCATTGTTTAGTACCCACTCATGCTAAGTTTTTAAAAGAGTTAAACACTAACACTAAAATTGACGAAACGGTAAGTGTTAAGTTAACTAATGATCAAACTTCACTAATAAAAGAAGACCCATTTGAAATTAACATCACACCGGTTCCATGTTTCTTTCAAAATTCGTTTATTAGTAATGTCACAATCGATAAAGATCTTTGTGTTAACATAATGCCTAATTACATTTTCGAAAAATTAAGTATTAGTGATTTTTCTCCACTTCAAATACCCATTTTTCTATCCAATCGGAAAGTAATAAAATCAATCGGTATAGTTGAAGATGTCTTGGTTCAAACAAATCAAATGGTGATCCCGACTGACTTTGTCATCCTCGATGACGCTCCTCTTGTGTTGGGACGACCATTTGTAAAAACTTACGAAGCTTTGAAAAACCGGAAGTTCAACAATTTACCTCTTCAATTAGGGGCATTTAAAAGAAGTGTCGATCTCGAACGATCAATGAAATATCCATTCGGCAATAATGACCCCCTAATTGAAGATGAAGATGAACCACCCGATACAAATGAAGAGATTGACCACTTTGTTGAAGAAGAGGTCGCCATAGAACAAACTTTTAAAGTTCTTGATCGAAACGAGCAACCAAATAAGGAGTCTCCTAAAGACCCACCACTTGAGCTCATGGAACTTCCAAAAGGTTTGGAATATGCTTTTCTGGACAAAGATGGTAAGTTACCTGTAATTATTTCGTCTAAATTAGATAACCTAGAAAAAGAAAAACTAATTAGTCTTTTGAAAAAACACAAAAATGCAATAGCTTGGAAACTTGTTGACATAAAAGGAATTAGTCCTTCTATGTGCACACACAAAATTTTGATGAATGATGACTACAAATCGGTCATACAACCACAACGTCGCGTAAATCCAAATGTTCAAGAAGTGGTTAAAAACGAAGTCATCAAATTACTTGACGCCGGACTTATCTATCCTATTTCCGATAGTCCTTGGGTAAGTCCCGTCCAAGTAGTTCCAAAGAAAGGAGGTATGACGGTAATTACTAACGAAAAGAATGAATTAATACCAACAAGAACCGTCACAGGATGGAGAGTATGTATAGATTATAGACGATTAAATGAAGCAACAAGAAAGGATCATTTTCCTTTACCCTTCATTGATCAAATGTTAGAAAGATTATCCGGTCATAAATTTTACTGTTTCTTGGATGGTTTTTCAGGTAATTGGGAAAAATGCCATTTCATGGTAACGGAGGGAATAGTACTCGGTCACAAAATCTCAAGCAAAGGAATGGAGGTGGATCGAGCCAAAATAGATACCATTTCTAGATTACCTCCTCCATCCTCCGTAAGAGCTATTAGAAGTTTCCTAGGGCATGCCGGATTCTATAGGCGGTTTATCAAAGACTTTTCAAAAATCTCAAGGCCTCTAACAAAATTACTTGAAAAAGATGCTCCTTTCATCTTTGACAAGGATTGCAATCAAACATTTCTAACCCTAAAGGAAATGCTAGTCAATGCACCTATCATGATAGCACCTGATTGGAAGTTTCCTTTCGAAATCATGTGCGATGCTAGTGACTTTGCAGTTGGAGTTGTCTTGGGACAGAGAAAAGAAAAGCATTTTCACCCAATATATTATGCTAGTAAAACACTTAACGATGCACAAGAAAATTACACAACAACTGAAAAAGAGTTACTAGCTGTGGTATTTACTTTTGATAAATTTCGTTCTTATCTTGTTCTTTCTAAAACTATAGTCTATACAGACCATGCAGCCATTCGATATCTCTTTAAGAAGCAAGACGCAAAACCACGTTTGATTAGGTGGATTCTACTCCTCCAAGAATTCGACATTGAAATCAAAGACAAAAGAGGAGCAGAAAATACCGTAGCAGATCATCTTTCACGCCTAGAAGACCCAGCTTTGGAGGCAACCAGGGACGAGCAAATCAACGAAAAATTTCCAACTGAATCCCTGGAAATGGTGGAATTTAAGGAAGAACCATGGTACGCCGACTTTGCTAACTACCTAGCTAGCGGAATAGTCGCAAAAGGGTGGCCACATCATCAAAGAAAAAAATTCTTTGCCAATGTGAAACACTATTTTTGGGAAGATCCATATCTTTTCAAAATGTGTGCCGACCAACTCGTCAGACGATGCGTACATGGTAGTGAAGCACGAAGAATTCTCCGCCATTGTCACGAAGGTCCATACGGAGGACATCATGGTGCTACCAGTACCGCACGAAAGGTATTCGATTCAGGATTTTATTGGCCAACCATTTACAAAGATGCTCAAAATCTTGTAAAGACATGTGATGCTTGCCAAAGAACAGGTAATATTTCTTCCAAAAACGAAATGCCACAAAATGGCATTCTCGTTTGTGAAATTTTTGATGTGTGGGGACTCGACTTTATGGGACCTTTCCCACCATCAAAAGGAAACAAATACATACTTGTGGCAGTAGATTACCTGTCTAAATGGGCCGAGGCCGAAGCACTTCCAACAAATGATGGAAGAGTAGTGGTAAGATTTCTGAAAAAATTATTCTCTCGTTTTGGCACACCTAAAGCTTTAATAAGTGATAGAGGTACCCATTTTTGTAATCATCAACTTGAAAAAATTTTAACAAGATATGGGGTCTATCACCGGGTTTCGACAGCTTATCACCCTCAAACAAACGGACAAGCCGAAGTGACCAATAGAGGGTTAAAACGAATACTCGAAAAAACCGTAGGGTTAAATAGAAAGGAATGGGCTGATAAATTAGATGATGCTTTATGGGCTTTTCGAACTGCTTATAAAACAACGATAGGTACAACCCCATATAAGCTAGTCTATGGAAAGAGTTGTCACTTGCCAGTAGAAATTGCACACAAAGCCTACTGGGCAATCAAAAATGTAAACTTAGATATAGAATTTGCTGGTAAAAATCGATTTTGTCAAATAAATGAATTAGACGAGCTTAGGAATTATGCATACTCAAACTCTGAGATTTATAAGGAAAGAATGAAAAATTGGCATGACAAACATATTAAACCTAATGAATTTCGGGTAGGAGATTTAGTTCTTTTGTTTAATTCACGACTTCGATTGTTTCCTGGTAAATTAAAGTCTAGGTGGTCAGGACCTTTTTCCGTCACCCATATTTTTCCACACGGTGCAGTAGAAATTAAACCTCGAAATGGGTCACCATTTAAAGTCAATGGCCAACGGCTGAAACTCTATCAAGGATTTATTGAGGATGAGGAAGAAGAGATCTCGCTTCAAACCGTGGAAGAATAAAAACATCATGCCTGGTAAGTTACGAGCGATTGAGGCGGCAAAATAAAGCGGTAAGTTTTCTAAACCATAGCTTATGGGAAAAAGGGGCACTCACACGCGCACGAAAAAAAAAAAAAAGCTCGGCACGAGGCCGTGTTCGCGCTGCAGGCGGGATAAAACCCCTTTTTCAAAACAGTTTCTTCATTCCACACGCCCCGTTTCCCCACAAAAGCTCTGGTTCCAGGCGATTTTTCGCGAAATTCCAACGTCTCTTACCGATCTAACAACGTCAAGGTATGATTCTATCACTCTTAATAGTTAGATTAGTTACTTGCATGTAGTTAATACACCACAAAGTTGGGGAAAAATCTAGGGTTCTTGATGTTCATCCGGATCGAACCTAAAATTTTTGCCTAAATCTGTTTGCATTTAGTTAGATTAGTGTTAAGGGAAGTAAATACACTTGTATTGTTCATAGATTCACCCGATTTCTTACAAAAACCCCAAACCCTTGTTCTTGAACCAAAAAAGATAAAATTGATAGGGTAAACGGGTTATTTTGGGAAAAACGGCACTTAGGGTTTCATTTTCGGGGGAAACCGCACCTATTGGTTCAAAAATTTTCAAGTTTTCGAAACCGGGTCGAAAAATGGGATTTTTGAGTAACAGACCCCTGGACACGGGGCCGTGTCCGCTGGGCACGGGGTCGTGTCCAGCCCGCTGTTTGCAGTTTTGTCCGAAAATATTTCTGTTTCATGCTAACTTTTGGTGTATTCTTGCAGATGGCCAGGAAGTTTACTAGATTCAACGCCAATGAGCTAGATGCAAGAGCTCGGTACGAGCTTCTTCAAACAAGGTCGGAGGAATACCCGAGGCAGGCGTGCACAGAACTACTAACCATGGTGAATCAAATTGACCGTTTCAACAACATTGTCACGGGACCACTCAGAGTCGCGCTAACAACCCGACTCCGTTCCGTCCATGAATGCACCTTGGAATTCTACAGCACCTTTGCATTCACTTCAAGGTGCGACCCGTTCGATGATGACGGGGTGTCATTCAGGTGTGGCGGAACGAGGTATTCGATCTCCATGGCACAATTCGGATCGATTATCGGGTTGTATGCGGAGGAGGATGCGGGAAACGAAGAAAATACAGGGGGATTGAGAGAGATCGAAGACAACGAGCGCCAAGCCATGTGGGCTCAGATTGGGGAAGGGTTCTACAATCCGAGCAGCACTAAGAGTACCAAGCTGAGGGATCCGCTTTACAGATACATTCATAGGCTCCTCGGCTACTCTCTTAGCCAAAGGCATGACAGTGGTGGCGTCGTTGGGTTAAGAGATTTGCTTGTCCTCCATTGCATTCACAACCGCAGGCCGCTCGATGTTCCGTTCCTCATGCTCCGAAACATGCATCACAACCGCCTTGCTAGTGCACCAACTCCTATTTTCTTTGGGGGGATGGGTGTACCGTCTCTTCAAGCACTTCGCCCACATTCCGAGGTCATTTGAGAGGAGCCCATGGTCGGGTACGGTGGATATTCACATCTGCCGCTCGATGAACCTGGTTTATGAGGCAGAAGACGGGACGGTAACCTTTCAAAGGATGCAAGGTCATGCATGGAACCCGCAAGAAGCACTTGTCCTCCCAGCTCCGCAACATCATCAGTACCAATACCCACCCCACGGTGATCCGGGCCAATCATCCTCCTCGGGAGGCAGTTTTCCTAATTTTCAAAGTTTGCATGATTTGTTGCAGGAAAACCTCATGTGTACTCGGAACACCTATAACATGGCGAGCAACACCTACCACCGGGTCGGAGCTATCGAGAGAAACCTATCCGAGATACAAGACGATGTCGGATACATACGAGACCACATTGCACGCCGTGGAGGGGATGACGATGATGATGATGATGATGATGATGATGCCATGGAGTAGGCGGGAGGAGCATAGGAGGAAGCGGTTGATTGATGACTCCCCAAGTTAACCCTTTGCAATCTTGAACAATTGATGGCCTGCGTGCCAAGTGTTAGACAATTTACTTTTCCTAACTATTTTCTGCATTTTACTTTTCTTACTTTATGCTTGGAACAATTAATTGTGGTAATGTAGGATGTTTGTGTTGCTTGGTGTGGTATTAAGTGATGAAACAGGTACAAACCAAGGCTTAGGGTGTTAAGCCTCAGCACTTATAGGGCTAGAATGGAAAAACCGGAGGAAGAAACCTGTTTTTCAGGCTTTCAGACTGTCCACACGGGGACGTGTCCAGCCAACACGCCCCCGTGCTCACCTCCCTGACCTGCTGTTTGGCTTCTGTTCGGCAGAATTTTGTCAGACACGTGGCCGTGTTCAGTGGACACGGGGCCGTGTCCACCTTCTGTAAGTTCTTGTTACTGGCACCTGAACACGGGGTCGTGCCCACTCAACACGGGGCCGTGTTCAGTGCCCAGTAACACAAATTCTTGCTTTTTAAACACTATTTTACACATCTAATCAACCTAAAAATTTATTTTTGGGACACATTGAGGACAATGTGTAATTTAAGTGTGGGGGGGATGCTAAAACCTTGAATTTTGGAAGTCCTAAATACAAGCCTTACACAAAACTCTATTGGAACCGCTAATCACCCCAAATTTTTTCAAAAAATTCATTTTTTTTACTTGTCTAGGTTTAACTCGGGAAATTCAAGTTCTCAAAAAGGTTATATTTTTTTTCAAATTTACAACCAATAGCGTAGTGATAAAAAGAACCAACATAAGAAAATTATGAAAAGGCATGACAAACTTATTTAAAATTTGATTATATATACTTGATCACATAAAAAAAAACCATTCCCACAAAAGTGAGTTTTGAGCCTTTATTGAGCACACAATTACATATCATTTGACTAAATGCTCATTTTTCGTTTCTTGTGTGAATAGCCGCTTGGTTCTTACGACTCTAGAACTTGCCATGACAATACATTCCCGGTCCTTATCAACTTAAACCCGAGTAAGTACATGATGGAGGCATTAGGACTAACCTTTTTCATTTTTACACCATTATTTTTCTTTTTCTTTTACCACCTACCCAAAAATCCCCCTAGTTAGCCCCTTCGAGCCTAAACCTTTTCGTTTCATCACCCAAACAAAAACCCTTTTACCCACCAAAACCTTTTTCATTTTTTACCCTTTATTTTAGTAACAAGTTCGGTTCTTCGCGAAAAAAAAAAAACAAAAAAAAAAAAATTGATAATAATGAAGCAAAAAGAAAATAAACAAACAAAGTAATCAAAAATAACTTTATTTGAATAAAAGCTTCATTAAAAATAAAAAGTTGCAAAAATACGAAAACCGACACTTGTTACGCTTTTTAGCCCTTTTTCTACTAACCACTAACCCAACCACCTACCTTTAACCCTAGCCAACCCTTAACCCACAAAGTCCTCTTGATATCTACAAAGGTATAAAAGTTAAAAAGGAGGAGGATTGATTTCTTGGCAAGCCTATGGTAGGAATAAGTCCCATGCCGCTCTCGAGTGATTCACTAAAAGTACACTTTCGGCCGAGTGTGAGTGATTTCCCCGCGAGGTATGTGAACTTGTATATAAATAGAATTTTAAAAAGGCATGTTATGCCCAAATAAGTAATTTCTTTTATGAACAGTTCTAAATAAATCATTACGAATAGGAATGTAAATAAATAAAAATAAAACCCAAAAAGATCTTGGATATCCCGACACTCTACGACAAGCCCAAAACCTTCTCTTCTACCTATTCCATTTGGGAGTGTAAGCCACATATTAAAGAGTTTTGCTTGAGGACAAGCAAAAGTTCAAGTGTGGGGGTATTTGATGTGTGTAAAATGCAACATATAAATTACATCAAATGAGGCATAAAACTAACCCTTTTTTAGTACTAATATTGGAAAAAGAGTGTTTTTGTTTTCCTTTTGTATTTTCAGGATTAAATGAGCTCAAAAACGCAAAAGAAGCAAAAAGACAGCTAAATCCAACATAAATACAAGAAAAGGAACATTAGTGGACTGCCCGAACCCTCAACGGCACCTTTCAAAGCAAAATAGAGAAAACAGAAGGCTGAACACGCCCCGTGCTCAGCCAGCACGGGGCCGTGCCCAAGAAGCAGCAGAAAAGACAAATCTATGGAAGCTTCTATTGCCCATCACGGGGCCGTGCTCAGCGGACACGGGGGCGTGTCGAAAGTACAGCAGGCGCATTTATTGTAATTGCGAATTACAATTAATGAGGAGAGAGAGTGTCAGACGGACACGGGGCCGTGTCCAGCGGACACGGGGCCGTGTCCAGCGGACACGGGGCCGTGTCCAGCTCTCTGTTCAGCCTATAAATAGGAGTGCTTGGATTCATTTCATCTCATCCCTTGGCACACCACCTCTCTCACACTTCATCCACCACCCACCACCATCACAACACCATCATCCACCACCATCATCCATTGTCCATCATAGAGTGTGTGAGTCGTCTCGGGATCCAAGATTGATCGTAAGAGTTCTTGACAATCAAGGCCATGTTTGCCTAAGTCTCTTACATCACTTGGTGAAGACAAAGTGTCTAGTATAATACTTTTTATTTCTAATCTTTTGCACTTTTTATTTGGTTTTGTATTAATGACTTTAATAACTAGTTACTTATGTTGAAGGTGATCTTTCTTTATCGTTTGTCCGTGGTGTCTTGGCATTATTTTACTTTCTATATAAAATAAAGGATTTTCACCATTCATATCTCCACGGTCTATATGGAGGTATGTTGGCTACCTGGTAGGGGGTTAAGGGAACGGTTTGGTAAAGGTCTTGCCATTGTTCAGCGTTTAGAGGTCCTGCAATGGACCTGGGTCAAATTTAGTAGGACCTCCTTCAATACTTCACGGTATTGGATGGCGGGGGTCCAAACTCTTTGATCCCCTCATAAGTTAACTACTATTAATACTATAACCCGGCTATTTAGGACTGTATCCCTGCTGACTCAGACTACTTAGCCGAGGGTAACGTCACCGCCAAAAGCGGGGCCTACCACAATACTGCATTAATAACTTAATTCATTATCTTCCAATAATCCACCCCTTTAGGATTGTATCCCTGCTGACTCAAACTACTGGGGTGAGGGTAACGTCACCTTCAAAAGAGGGGCCTACTACAATAACTAAGATAATCTCTTAATTATGTGCAAAAGTGCGGAAATAATCAAAGGTTATACTAGATACGAGTCGGAACCAAGTGATTCATCTTGTCTATCTGTTTTTATTTTATTTTTATTTTCAGCATTTTAGTTAGTTTTATTTTTCTTAGATTAAAACATTTTTCTAAACTTTGTTTTGGTTAGACGTTGAGGATAAACCGGTACTAAAAGCTCTTGTGTCCTTGGACGACCTCGGTATCTTACCAACGCTATACTACACTCAACGATGGGTGCACTTGCCCATATGTGTGTTTAGTGTTAGTGAAATATCGTGTTTTATAAATTTAAAACATGGCTAAAATAAGTGTTAAAAAGGGCTTAAAATATACACCTAAAATATACGACACTTCGCACGCATCAATAAGTAACGTATGTAACACCCAAAAGTGCATAAAGCAAAAAGGGTTCGAGTATACTCACAGCAATTAAGTTAATGGATTGAAGGGAGGGCTAGAGCGAAAATTAGCCTGATTAGAATGATAGCATAAAAGATAAGCGGAGTGTAAAATGGCGTGATGTGTCAGTGGATCGGACGACAATCCGATCGGGTGGCAATCCGATCAGGTGGCCACTCGATTGGTTTGTCACCTTGTTTGGGATGGATGTGTTTGTGTATAATGGCTTGCCTTTTGAAGTTTTCGTTATAGTATTTTAAAAATAGAGAAGTATCTCTACCCTTCAGGTCAGTCGATCGAACGGCCGTTCGATCGGACAGCAATCTGATTGGTGAGACTTCTCTTGTTTGAGAACAAGTTCATAGCAGGACGGTTACTCGATCGGATGGCTATCCGATCGGGTGGCAATCCGTTTGTATTTAAGCCTGTTGGAAAGTGTTGAAGTTCAAAACATCACATGGTCGGATGGCCATTCGATCGAGTGGCAACTCGAACGGGTGGCAATCCGTTTGACGTTCCAAACTCTTGATAGTCTAAGTGTGGGACCCAAGTGCAACCCGATCGGATGTCCGGTCGATCGGGTGGCAATCCGATCGGGTGGCAATCCGATCGGATAGCAATCCGTTCTGACTATCTGTTCGTCTTGACACCTGACTCGTTGAAGTTTTGAAGTGTTGAATGAGGTACATTGATAACATGCTTGAACAACAAAACCCTCGACCCGGCTCAAGTGACTCGACCGAACAGGAATCACCCTAGTCCGACCGGTTCACGGTTCGAGTCGGTAGTTCATGTGCAACCCTGAAGTCAATACCTCTTGGAAAGAATTCAGATCTGGAACCGATACGACACCAAGAATGGGTAGAAGATCAGAACAAGGTCCCAATCTATCGGATATGAGTGTATTGAGTGTAAAAGAGTCGAAAGAAAGTTAGAAAACCATCTTTCAATCCTTTTCACCATGAATATGTTTAGATCTGAAAGACCTTTGTTTATTCATGTGGAAATCATTCAGATCTAAGTTATTCTTGGTGGACTGAAGCCAAAACATGAAGTTCATAAGAACCCCATGATGACATCATCCTAGAACACCTCAAATCTAGTGATTTCACGGTTAAAAGTTAAGATTCAAAAGATAGAAAGGTGTAGGAGTGCGTGTAGATTAAGAAAGTACAAGATTTAGGTTGAAAACTTACAAGATTTGAGAGGAATTGGAAGAAATGCGGGCTGGAGCGAGTTGGGTGAAGAGAGAGCTGTCAACATCAAATGATGTGACAAAGGAGGGTATTTATAGGCTTTCCATAAAAGGAAAGGGGGAAAGGTGGTTGGTCGATCGAGTGGCATCCCGTTCGGGTGGCAGCTCGATCGAGTGGCACCTCGATCGGGTGGCAGCCTGGCAGCCCAATCGGGTGGTAGCTCGATCAGCTGACCACTCGATTGGAGTGGTTGGCGCGACGAGTTTTGTAGTTTTTCCTCCGAGTGTTGAGCGTGGCGATGCGATTCGAGAGAGCGATGCGATAGTATTACTCATCAAATTACTTTTAATCCCAACTACTATATCTAACATACAGTCATCCTAATTAAGTTTCGTTACGAAATCCATAGCTATACTCTCCTACTTCCACACAGGAATCTCGGGTTGAACGAGTAAGATAGAGGGTCTTTGATGCTCAGCCTTAACCTTCGAGCAAGTCAAGCATTTCGAAACATAGAGGGCGATATCCCATTTCATGCTCGGCCACCAGTACTTGTAGCGCAGGTCCTGGTACATTTTGTCGGCACCGGGGTGAATAGAATATCAGGACTTGTGGGCTTCGTCCATCAAAATCTGTCGTAAATTGGTCCGTTTAGGGATCCAGATTCGGTCCAGATAATGGAATATCCCATTTGACTTATTCACTAGCTGGGCTCCATCGTTGATAATCCTTTCCCTCTTCAAAGTGTGCTCATTGAAATAAGCATGCTGGGCTTCATGAATGAGGGTTTCAAGATCATATTGGGCTTGGATATTACGGGCGCTGTGCAAATAACTCCGTCTGCTGAGAGCGTCGGCAATGACATTTGCTTTGCTAGGATGATAATGAATCTCACAGTCATAATCGTTGAGAAGTTCTACCCACCGGTGTTGACGCATATTTAGTTCCTTCTGGTCAAAGATATGTTGTAGGCTCCTGTGATCGGTGAAGATCGTACACTTGGTACCGTAAAGGTAGTGTCGCTAGATCTTTAACGCAAAAACAACTGCGCCTAGATCGAGGTCGTGGGTTGTATAGTTCTTCTCTTAGATCTTGAGCTGACGAGATACGTAAGCAATAACCTTGTCTCGCTGCATAAGGACACAACCAAGACCAAGGTTCGAGGCATCACAATAGACGATAAAGTCATCGTTTCCGTCAGGCAGAGTGATAACAGGAGCATTGCAAAGCATATACTTGAGGGTTTGAAAGGCAGTCTCTTGTTCAGTTCCCCAAACAAAAGGCTTGTCTTTTTGCGTGAGAGAGGTAAGCGACGCAGCGATCTTATAGAATCCTTCGATAAATCGGTGATAATAGCCCGCTAGTCCGAGAAAAGAACGGACTTCAGACGGGTTCTTAGGTGTAATCCAACTCTTGACGGCTTCAATCTTCGCGGGATCGGCGTGAATACCTTGACTATTGACAATGTGACTGAGGAATTGAACCTCCTCCAGCCAGAATTCACACTTGGAGAACTTGGCATAGAGTCGATTCCCCCGAAGTAGCTCGAGAACCAAACGTAGATATTGCGCGTGTTCAGCTTTCAACTTTGAATAGATCAGAATATCATCGATGAACACGATGACGAAGCGGTCCAGAAAAGGTTTACACACGCGATTCATCAGATCTATAAAAACCGAGGGTGCGTTGGTTAAACCAAAAGGCATAACAACGAATTCATAATGGCTATATCTTGTTCGGAAAGCGGTTTTGGGAATATCCTCCTCTTGTATGCGCAACTGGTGGTAGCCTAAGCGTAGATCGATCTTGGAAAACACGTAGCACCCTGTAGCTGGTCAAACAAATCATCGATGCGAGGTAGAGGGTAACGGTTCTTGATTGTCAGCTTATTCAATTCTCGATAGTCGATGCACATCTGGAACGACCCATCCTTCTTTTTTATGAAAAGGAATGTGCACCCCAAGGAGAGGTGCTAGGGCGAATAAAGCCTTTGTCAAGCAATTCCTGGAGCTGGCTTGAGAATTCACGCATTTCGGACGGAGCGAGTCGATAAGGAGCTCTGGTAATGGGGTTTGCTCCAGGAATTGAATGAGGTCGATGCGAAAGTCGATATCATGACTTGGTGGTAGACCAGGAAGATCTTCAGGAAAAACATTGGGGAATTCACAAACAACGGGGACGTCTTTCACCTCCTTAACTTCCTTTTTCTCCGCTACTACAATGTGTGCCAAGAAAGCTTGGTATTCCTTGCGGAGATACTTGTTGGCCTGTATACATGACACGAGCTGGAGTTTCTTCGATGCGACTTCACCATAGACACACAGTTGATCACCATTAGCGAGTGAGAATCGAATCATCTTGTCGAAGCATACAACTTCAGCATGGTTTTCACGAAGAAAGTCCATGCCTACTATGACATCAAAACTTCCGAGTTGCATCGGAATAAGATCGATGGGGAAGATGTGATTGTTGAGCTCAAGTGTATAATCATGAAGAACAGAGTTGACGGCGACAGTTCTTCCGGTAGCAACTTTAACATCGAACGTCGAGGGGAGATTGGCGCGCTTACGATTAAGGAGCTTTTCGAACTCAAACGATACAAAGCAGTTATCGGCTCCAGTATCAAACAAACACGAAGCGTAAATACCATTCACAAGGAACGTACCATTGACCACGTTGTTGTCAGCCTGAGCCTGGCGCACGTTAATGTTGAAAGTTCGAGCACGAGCGGCTTGTTGCTGTTGCTGCTGAGGCTGCTGCTGCTGTTGTTGCTGCTGTTAAGGCTCTTGTTTCATAACCCTATTGGGGCACATGTTTGAGAAGTGGTTGGGATCACCACATGCAAAGCAATCTCTGGCACTGACCGCGAGTGTCTGAGCTGCTTGTTGGCCTTGAAGGGCAGGGAGCAGAGCTTGATGAGCAGTGGCTGGTGCTGGTGCTTGTCGAGGACCTGTACGGCAGTTGGCGGTAAAGTGGCCGTACATGTTACAATGTACGTAAAATCTGCAAGCAATCCCCACCAGGTGATGATAGGTGCATGTCGGCCAGGCAGGATGAGGACCAGTGTAAGCACACTTCGCCGGCGGTGGTTGGGTTACCGGTGCCGCAACCTGGCGGTGTTGAGTTTGCTGCTGAGCTGGTACAGCTTGGAGAGGGGCAGCGGTAGTGACAGCACAATTCTTGTTGCTGGAGCTGCTGTTGTTGTTCTTCCTCTTGCGGCGAGAGGCTTTTGAAGACTGAGGGTTGGCGGTTGCTTCAGCGGTTGATGCGGTGGTAGCTTGATGGAGATTCTTGTCGGTTTTATCCCAGACGCCAGACTTGACTCGCTTCTCGTTTATTTCAGTGGCAAGCAGGTAAGTCTCTTCGATTGTTGTTGGCTTTGAAGCTTGCACAAAATCTGCGACACAGTCAGGTAGAGCTCGAATATACTTCTTGATCGCCATGTCAGAAGTCTTGACTTGATCGGGACAAATAATGCTAAGCTGCTTGAAACGTGCAGTTAAAGCTGCGTTGTCACCCTCCTTCTGCTTGATGTGCTAGAATTTGTCCTCCAACTTTTGGCGCTCATGGGGAGGGCATAACTTTTCGAGCATGACGTTCTTCAACTCATCCCATGACAAACCATAAGCTGCGTCATTTCCGCGTTTGTTCCTCTCGGCCATCCACCAGTCTAAAGCACGGGACTGGAAGACGCCGGTAGCATTCAGAGTGCGGAGATCGCCAGGACATCCACTCTGATGTAGGGTGACCTCGATCGAATCAAACCAATGAAATAAGGCCGTAGGACCTTCTTCGCCAATAAATTATTTCGGTCTGCAAGCTTTATAATGTTTGAAGCTGAAAGCAGCCTTGGGAGTTTCGGTCCTTGACTCTTCAGACTATTTGCTCACATTCTCGTACAGTTCACCGACGATTTGAGGAACAACCTTCGCCATCTGTTTAGCAACCATAGCGGCGAGGCGTTTATCTACCTGCTTTCGGCGAGCAGATTAGGTAGCGCGAGAACGTATGACGACATTGTCTACAACAGACATCGCCACAGGACTCAACACAAATTTCGATTATTCCTAGTATAGTCTAGCAGTTACTATAAAGCTCAGGAACACGTGTAAACATAAAATCACATAGGCACATAAACACATAAGCACATAATCACGTAGGGCATAGAAACACATAAGCATGTAATGCATATAAGCACATGAGGCAATCAGAATACAGAAACCTAGCTATATGTTGCACGTATTCCCTATCCTTCATAGCGCGTATAGCGATTGCGAGTATCGAGCAGCGATTGCCAGCGATTCATCAATTATGGTGTGGTGTGGGTTGAAAAGCGAAAAGCGAATGATTCACCAAAATCGAAACATATAATCACATAAAACACATAAATTCCACATAAAATCGACAAATATCAGAGTCAGCAGTTGCGGGCTCAGAATCGAAACACATAGAAATCGAGAATAGATTGTCTCGGCTAGATAGACGTCGACTACCCAAAGTGATTCGACTATTCACAAGGACTTTCAAGTGTACAACTTGACCTTCAGGACTGTGCTCTCGCCTCGAATTTGGGCGAATGGCATGCATCCTTCTGGTTTAGTGTGACTTAAGTCGTTGGAGTCCGTCGAGACTTTGGTGAGAGTTTGGTAAAACCACATTAGGGAGTAGAACGAGTCATCAAGATTCGGGTTTCACCCCTAACTTAGTGGCTACGTTCCTGTTGGTGTGATAGAATCACGAGATTAATAAGGAGATTTGCGTCGAAGTATGGATTTCACTCCTAGTTCAACGGAATTTCTCCTGTTTTATTGTAAAATAGCAATTCGAACGAGTAATCTGGTCGAGAGTTTGCGGTTTTCACACCTAATCTCAACCAGATCATTCGTTTATGTGAATAATCAGCCTTAGGAAAGGCCGGTCTTGCGCAGAATTGTTGTGTGCGATGTTCACGCAAGTGTGTGTAGTGTACAGCGAGTTCAAGCGAGAAATAGCGAGAATAGCAAGTAAGCTCGTACAACACCCCTACTGGGCATGCATAAGATGGTCTATTGGTACTTAACTATAGACTAGGTCATTTCTAAGACATCAACCCAGACTAGGTCGAGTCTTGCCTAATTCCCTATAGTTATGGCTCTGTTACCAATCTGTCACACCCCAACCGATGGCGGAAACATCAGGGCGTGGCACTGAGCGAAACAGATTGTCCTGAAGTTTCCATAACAACTATTATTACCAATTATTTAAAGCATCACGTCCGATACCATGACATAAAAAGTAACATAATTATTACAGACAAAATCCAGTCAAAATGTTCTGTTCCGACAACTCAGATTTCAAATACAGACATTTTGTTTATTTGTTTCTAGACCTTTCCTAGCCACGATTTCACAGCAAGCC
The DNA here is from genome assembly GCA_030545235.1 of Helianthus tuberosus. Taxonomy (NCBI): domain Eukaryota; kingdom Viridiplantae; phylum Streptophyta; class Magnoliopsida; order Asterales; family Asteraceae; genus Helianthus; species Helianthus tuberosus. The sequence continues at coordinate 16,174,287 of CM060430.1, read as the reverse complement.
AAGCATCTAAACATCTTAAGCACCTGTCACATACGTTAAAGTAAAAGTCAATACACATAGTGTAAAGGTGAGCATACAAGTTTGACAATAGCATATAGAGTTCGAAATCATTTACGCATAACCAGCACGTACACAGTGTGATATGAAGCACGTAAGTTATCGACATGATCCTATCAATACCAATGACTGCGGGTTGACTACACAATGCAGTACGTAATACACACTCACCACTGCGAGCCATGTAATTAATTGTCCTTAATAACCCCAGAGTGAACAGGTGCTGAGTCCAAACAAATAGTACTATCGTTGCTAAGGCAGGTAGACAGCAATCCATGTGTAAACATAACAAACAAGCATTCATTAAGTCACGTATAACATGCGGTAATCGGTTAGCGTTAAAAGTATTGCGTAATGTGTTCGATGTGATTTAGAATAAGTAACGTATGTAACACCCAAAAGTGCGTAAAGCAAAAAGGATTCGAGTATACTCACATCGATTGAGTTAATGGATTGAAGGGAGCAATAGAGCAGAAATTAGCCTGATCAGAACGATAGCATAAAAGATAAGCGCCGCGTAAAATGGCATGATGTGTCAGTGGATCTGATGGCAATCCGATCGGGTGGTCGGTCGATCGGATGACAATCCGTTCGGGCGGTCACCCGATCGGGTGGCCACTCGATTGGTTTGTCACCTTGTTTGGGATGGGTGTGTTTGTGTATGATGGCTTGCCTTTTGAAGTTTTTGTTGTAGTATTTTAAAAATAGAGAAGTATCTCTACCCTTCAGGTCGGTCGATCGAACGGCCGTTCGATCGGACAGCAATCCGATTGGCGAGACTTCTCTTGTTTGAGAACAAGTTCACAGCAGGACGGTCACTCCATCGGATGGCTATCCGATCGGGTGGCAATCCGTTTGTATTTAATCCATTCGACGTTACAAACTCTTGATAGTCTAAGTGTGGGACCCAAGTGCAACCCGATCAGATGGCCGGTCGATCGGGTGGCAATCCGATCGGACAGCAATCCGTTCCGACTATCCGTCCATCTTAACACCTGACTCGTTTGAAGTTTTGAAGTGTTGAATGAGGTACATTGATAGCATGCTTGAACAACAGAACCCTCGACCCGGCTCAAGTGACTCGACCGAACAGGAATCACCCTAGTCTGACCGGTTCACGTTTCGATTCGGTAGTTCATGTTCAACCCTGAAGTCAATACATCTTGGATAGAATTCAGATCTGGAACCGATACGACACCAACAATGGGTAGAAGATCATAACAAGGTCCGAATCTATCAGATTTGAGTGCATTGAGTGTAAAAGAGTTTAAAGAAAGTTAGAAAACCATCTTTCAATCCTTTTCACCATGAATAAGTTCAGATCTGAAAGATCTTTGTTTATTCAAGTGGAAATCATTCAGATCTAAGTTGTTCTTGGTGGATTGAAGCCAAAACATGAAGTTCATAAGAACCCCATGATGACATCATCCTAGAACACCTCAAATCTAGTGATTTAACGGTTAAAAGTTAAGATTCAAAAGATAGAAAGGTGTAGGAGTGCGTGTAGATTAAGAAAGACACAAGATTTAGGTTTAAAACTTACAAGATTTGAGAGGAATCGGAAGAAATGCAGGCTGGAGCGAGTTGGGTGAAGAGAGAGCTGTCAACATCAAATGATGTGACAAAGGAGGGTATTTAGAGGCTTTCCATAAAAGGAAAGGGGGAAAGGTGGCTGGTCGATCGGGTGGCAGCCCGTTCGGGTGGCTGCTCACCTCGATCGGGTGGCAGCCCGATCGGGTGGCAGCTCGATCGGCTGACCACTCGATTGGAGTAGTTGGAGCGACGAGTTTTGTAGTTTTTGCTCTGAGTGTTGAGCGTTGCGATGCGATTCGAGAGAGCGATGCGATAGTATTACTCATCAAATTACTTTTAATCCCAACTACTATATCTAACATACAATCATCCTAATTAACTTGCGTTTAGCGTTTTCGATTCGATTTGTGATGCGATAGATTGCGATTTCGATTAACATCTCAACATAAACATAACATGCACAAGTAATACATAAGTAACACACACACATAAAACAATGTCCAGAACACATAATTCGATTTGCGAATGCGATAGCGATAAGCGATAAATTGATTAAGCATGCGACTAATATGCGATTATTAGTAGGTACTCCACATAATACAACTAATGCGATAACATAAATAGGTTATCTACAAGTCAAAGAAGTCAAACATGAGTTGAGCAAGGAGTGACAGATCGCAATTAGCAATCTTTTCTTCCTTTGACTTCAATCTTGACTTTGACTTTGACTTACAAAACACGGGGTGTTACATAATCAGCTCTAGCTTGGTTAAGGCTGCAACGTCATAAAACGGTAAGGACAAAATGCTCAGCAGCGACCTGAAATATTGAATACCGTATTCACGTTTGATGGCCATGCAGTGGATTTCTTTGACAAACATCCAGCAAAGAATCTTTCCGCGCAAGTTCTCTTTCTCGTATTTCAGATAGTCGACTTGAACTTCAGCTGGCATAGGCTTGGAAACTTTGGATAGGAACTGCTTTCTCCACTCTGTGAATGCATCCGAGGCATTATCAGAAGTATCACAATTTTTCAGTTGTTCATCGATGACGTCCACGTTTTCCTTCATCCATTCTTCATTAAAGGGAGTGAACTCAGTCCCGTCTTTTCGCACAAAAGAAGACTTCTTATCATCGCCTTCAAAGACAATCTCTTCCACATTTTCTAAATCTGCTGTTTCCTGCTCACTTGGAATATCATCAATAGCAGCATCATCAATTTCTTTCATCTCATTCAACGCTAGCAACTGCTCGTGTGAAAGGTCAGCAACAAACTCTCCCTCTTCCAGAACTTCCCCAGTAATAGGAGGCACAACCTGTAAAGTAAGATCAGTAGAGGTAGGAATAGAGGATGTACCAGCCATAGAGCTTTCAATGTAAGAATTGCTCTCTAGTTGTTGTACTTCTTCTACTGTTCCACCAGAGGTTCCTTGTGCATATCCAATCTGTGAGGGCTTGAAGACAACTATTTGAGTAGATGCAGCGGTTGGCGGTTGCTCAGATGTCGCAGAAGGGTCAGGGTTACCCGGATTCTCAGAATCATGATCCCGTTTCTTTAAGACTTCTTGTTGTTTGCATCGGTCACCCCAAAAAAATGTTGATAGGCTTTCTTACAAACTCGAAGCCATCAGTGATTCTCTTGACCCCATCTGTTATCTTGGTATTGCGAATGCTGTACCACTCTTTCATGTCGTCATGCTTAGCTTTAAGAGTCTCGGCCAACCTTTGAACCTCGATGCTTCTTTCTTTCAAGCAGTTCATATCAATACGACGAGTGTTATCTGCAGCTCGCATTTGTTGCAATTGACGTTCTCTTTCTGCATCAGCAGCCTTCAAGCGTGCATTCTCAGCCTTCAGTTGCTCAATCTCTGCTTATTGGCGTGTGATCTCAGCTTGCTGACGCTCAATAGTGGAATTCAATGTATTAATCTCCAACCGTTGCTTGATTGTGTCGCTTCTTGTAACATTGATCACCGCCGATTGCCTATCAATTTGACCTGCAGCAGCTTGCTATTGAGTAAACAGGAAATCTACCTTTTCATCTTGCTGCATTTAAGAGAATCTCCTATGTCTGCGTTCTGATGCCGGCTGAGAAGTAGTTGCTCGAATAGTGGATGCTATTGAGCGAGTCGGTTCTTGTGGTGTCACTGTTGGAGTTTCAGCAGCTGAAGTGACTACAGGAGTTGGTTCGGATGACCTTGGAGGATATGATATAACAGCAGCAGCTTCATCGGCAGTGAGTCCAAAGTTTGGATTCATATCTGCTTCTTGAATAGGCTCTTGCCGTGGAACGGTTTGCTGCACAGATGAGGAACCGATGTACTTCCTTGCCTTTTTCTTTCTACGTGAAGTTGTTTGTTTCTTCCTTAAACGTTCAGCTTCGGTATCCGAAGGAACGTAATCAGCATCATCCTCCTGCCTAATCTTCCTGACTTTCCTCACACCACGTTCATCGAGATAGAACTCGTATCCAGGCTCAGGTTGATTATCATCAGATTCTGTATCCTCTTCATCACCTCCAGCTGAACTAGCACCAGCTGAACTAGCACCAGCTGTACCAGCACCAGCTGTACCAGCAGCAGATGCACCAGCAGCACCAGCATCTCCACCATCACCACCTTCATCATTACCATCATCGTCACAGTTGCTTTCGGTAGAATCACCGAAAACATTAATCTTTTTGTCACCAAATTTGTCTTCCATCATCTTCTTCAACTTCGGCTCCTCATCGTCAGATTGGCTGTCATTGTGACGCCATTTGTCATTTTCTGTAGCGACGTAGTCTGTCTTATCAAGAGCCCCAAACAACTTCCTTTTCGGTTGGCTTTCTTTGTACCTATTCGCTGCAACGCCCCCGAATATCTTTAGTGAATGCTCTATCAAAGTATCTATCTTCAGAATATCATTATCGGCTTCCGAAAGATTGGGATGTTAGACATTCATGACCATTTGCAAAAATCGAGGATACATCCAGAACTTATTCCCTGTCGTACGTCCACCGGTTCTTTTCATATTCTCTTTCATGTTGGCATAAATGTACTTCGAAATGCTAAACGGTGTGTTTAGCACCAAGGCCACCATGAGTCCCACTAGATAATTGCCTGCCATGTCGTAACCAGCACGTCTATTGCTAATACATTGAATGAGTACATGTAGTTGAAACTTGTAGCGCATTGGCAACTCTCCTTTATTGATTTGACTACTGAAGATATCACCGGTACATTTCATCCTAAGCAAACAACCGCGTGTGCACATAATTGGAACGGAATACGGTGCGTTCAGATCATCTTGAAGTTCTAGTACGGTGTTAAGGATATCCGGAGAGACATTCACATTCAATTGGTTAACTTGCCCTTGTATAAGCTCATTTCCATCAACTTCAATAACGCTCGTTGAATTCCAGAACTTTTTGATGAGAGACTTGTACACCGGTGTTGAAAAAGTAACGGCTTTGTTGATCCGAGATTCCCTTATTCATTTAGTGATCTCCTTCAGTTCCGTAATCTTCCCTTCAGGATCAAGGTATGCAACCATGTTGTGACGAGATTCGGACATGACTTGTTCTTCTGGTTTGTCAGTTTTCTGAGTCACGGGTTTACGTTTCTATCCTTTAGGTGCCATTCTGTATTCAAAAACATCCACTGTAAGTCATAATGTCATAATATGTGCAATAAACATATGTCTATACATGTTTGTGTACAAAGTGAACAGTGAACATGTATATACATATATATTGTGAAGGCCACACAAACTGAAAAATTTTCTAAGTGTTGGACGACGAAAGACTATCACTGCAACGAAAAAAATCTTTTATGGCGAAAAACCCTTGGTCAAACAAAGTCAACGTCATCCTTAGACCATGGTTTTTCGTCAACGGGATTTTGACGAAAAAATACTTTTTTGTTAAACAGGTATTTCATCGCAGGTAGTTCGAAGAAACATGTATTTCGTCATAAAAGTTTCTTTTCGTCAGTTAAGGTTTTTCGACATGACTGAAATTGGGGGTTTTTCGATACAGAGGGTTTTTCGCCGACAGACGTTGAATCGACGATTGATTCATAAAATCAAACACAATGGACACTTTGTTGAGCACAAACATGAAGAAAACAACCCCAGTTATGTAACCGATACGAGTTGAACCAGAAAAACACACCCAAACCTGTTAACATCACAAAATCTCAAACCCCTGTTTCAATAACCGAAAACAAAAACCCAAAACAATGTACAGATCTACATACACACCCTAGGTTTATCAGTTTTGATGAAGAACAAAGAAAATAACCAGAGTATTATACGAAGGAATCAAACATAAAGGGTGTCCGAGGGTTTTTTTTTTAACCAAAGAAATTTCAAACTTAAAGGCAGAAAGTAAAGACATATTTTTGGATTTTTGACTTTTTCAAATGTTTTTGTATTTTCTTGAAATTTCTCCCCCTAAAATGCGAAAAGGTTACGAAAATGAAAATCTTTTTGTATTTTTAGAGTTTTTAAAGAAAATATTTACAAAAACGATTAGCCAAAGAAGTTTTATCCGGGTATAACCTTAATGCCATTGACCAAAAGAAGATAATCAAAACGTGATATATCAAAATGTTTAGTGAACAGGTCGGCACGTTGGTGATCAGTGTGGATTTTAACAACATCGATGAGTCTTTTATCAAAACAATCACGTATGAAGTGATATTTAATTTCGATGTGTTTGGTCTTGGAATGTTGCACAGGATTTCTAGTGATCTGTAAGGCAGCGTTGTTATCAAGAAAAATAGGAGTAGATAGGAATTCAAAACCGTAGTCGCGCATTTGTTGTTGGATCCACAAGACTTGGGAGCAACAACTAGAGGCAGCAATGTATTCAGCTTCACAAGTTGATGTAGCAACATAGGTCTGCTTCTTGCATTGCCATGTAACCAGGCGATTTCCTAAAAATTGACATCCAGCTGTTGTTGATTTGCCGTCAATTTTGCAGCCACCAAAATCAGAATCACTGAACGCAATCAAGTCGAAGCTATCATCCCTAGGGTACCAGAGACCGGTGTCCGGGCAACACTTCAAATAGCGGAAAATCCTTTTAATAGCTCCCAGATGTGAGGCCTTCGGGTTGGCTTGATATCTTGCAAGCAGGCACGTAGGATACATGATGTCGGGCCTCGAGGCTGTGAGATACATTAGAGATCCGATCATTACTCGATAATATGAAGAGTTAATGCTTTCACCCTTCAGATCCCGAGTAATCCCGTGATTTTGCGGAAGTGGGGTACCAATGGGCGTTGCGTCAGACATCTGGAACCGGCTCAAGATGTCACCAACATATTTAGTCTGATGGATCAATATCCCAGACTCCGTTTGTTGAACATGTAGGCTCAAGAAGAAATTCATTTCCCCCATTGCACTTATCTTGAATTTTTCTTGCAACGCACGCTCGAATTGCCTGCACAAAGAATCATTAGTTGAACCAAATATGATATCATCAAAATATACCTGTACCAACAGAAGATCTCCATCTTGTTCTTTGATAAAGAGAGTGCAACCAATAAGACCTCGCCGAAACCCATTCTCCAGCAGATAGTTAGATAAGGTTGCATACCAAGCTCTCGGTGCTTGATGTAAACCGTATAGAGCTATGTTGAGCAACCAAACCCGATTAGGGTGAATAGGATCTTCAAACCCCAGAGGTTGTTCGACATGCACCACTTATTCAACCACACCATGTAAGAAAGCACTTTTCACGTCCATCTAGTAGACCTTGAACCCTTTAAATGAAGCATAAGCTAGAAAGATCCGAACAGCCTCAAGACGTGCACCGGTGCATAAACTTCATTGTAGTCAATTCCTTCGATCTGACGAAACCCTTGAACAACCAATCTCGCCTTGTTTCGAATGACTACTCCATGATCATCCTTTTTTCATTTGAAAACCCAACGTGTGCCAATTTTCTTGTAATTTTCAGGTCTTACAACAAGCTTCCAGATACTCAGCTTTTGAAACTGTTGCAGTTCATCCTGCATGGCTTCCACCCAAGAATTATCCTTTACAGCTTCTTTCCAAGACTTTGGTTCTTCTTGTGAAACATAACACGCGAAGGACCAATCATTTTGTAAACCAGATTCTCTGATGGCTGAATACAAACCAGCATTCTGGTTGTTTCTCAGCTGATTACGCGTCTGCACACCACTATGGACATCTCCAATAATATTCTGCTGTGGATGAGTATCATGAATTCTCATTTCAGGAACATCAGGAACACGAGTATTAATACCCAAATTGTTAAGATTAAGATCAATAACCAACTCCACACCAGGCATCGACGTAGAAGTGGATGCATTTCCTTCAGCAATGTCTACATTCTGCACATGAGGAGTTGCTTCAGAAGCACCTTGAACAGGAGCAACCGGAGCTGAAGAGCCTTCATTCGGATCATGATATTCATCATCTTCCGATGACTCATTGTAATCAGCAGCATCTTCAAATTCCTCATTTTGAACCGTATTGTTAACCGAATTAGAAGCTTGGGGGTTAACAACAATTGGTCTCACCAATGGCGAGACAGCCGCGTTGTCACTTTCAAGTATCATTTGAGCATCTGCAGATGCTTCATCAAAGGTTGGCAGATTAAAGGAGTCGAATAGCCCATCATAATCGAACATCCAAGGATCACCCGGAGCTCTGACCGAACTAGTATACCGTTGAACCTTTACTTCACTCCATAACTCAATCTTTTTGGTTGCTAAATTCCATACCCGAAAATTCAGAGTAGCATATCCAAGGAAGAAACCCTCGATAGCTTTGGCGCTAAACTTTCCGTGCGGCTCAATCATAGTGCATGGAGAGCCAAAAGGTTCTAGGTGAGAAATGTCCGGTTTCCTTTTGTGTAACAGTTCGAAACAAGTCTTGTCATGCCTTTTAACTGTGAGAACTCTGTTTAAAGGGTAGCAAGCAGTAGCCACAGCCTCCCCCCATAACTGAACAGGAAGCTCCGACTCTACTAACATTGTTCTTGCAGTTTCTATTATCGTCCGATTCTTCCTCTTAGCGACACCGTTTTGTTGTGGAGTGTAGCGAGAACTGACGGGTGGTCCTTTGGACAACCCTTAAGCATGTTAAAAGGCGAAATAATCCTTCACTTAGTCGTGTAATTATCTTGAATTAGATAACTACTGTTGCTTATGTTTCAGGTGCATTTCGGAGGCTAAATGATGGTTTAAGTGCAGCTTTGGAGTCATTGGTGACGAACGAGTCGAGCGTGGAACAAGATATGAAACAAAGAAGAAAATTAAGGTCACTACCGTAAATTACGGTCTCACCGTAATTTACGGTAGACCTGATGTGCACCTGGATTCCACCGTAAATCAGTCTACAGCCGCCGTAACACTTTTAAGTCCACCGTAAATTACGGTGGAGCCGTAATTTACGGTGGTGTCAGCGTGAAAACATGTAACTGCCACTTTTAAGGGAGTTTTTGGGTGTCTTTTCATTATCACTCATCATTGGACGGTTTTGGATCATCCTTAGGGCGATTTTTGGCTACTTGCTTGGTTTGTGAACAATTCTTATCATCCGGTTTGTATTTTTGATTCGTATGAACATTGGTTTGATTATGATGATGATTCACCGAGCCATGTCCGGCTAAACTCTTCGGTGATCATCTTAGGTGAATGTTTCTTGAACTTTTGTGTGTTTTAATTCTGAATTTCTAGAATGATAACTTACGTTGCTTGAATATCATGGTGTATGTTTGATTGCTTGTAACTTGTTAATCGATATTGCAATTGCTAGTCTTAATCGTACGTTCTTGGTGCCGTTGGCAATCGAGATATCACGGGAAGGGTTAGGGTTGGTTATTGGTTAATTGGTCATCAGGAAATAACCTCGCGTTTATATAATCCGAGTACTTTGTCCCCTTTTATCACTTCAATCATTTATACACGAGTTATGTCTATGTAACTCTTTCTAGTTGGAATTGCACACAATTGTTTAAAGAAACTGAAACCTAGGGTGATCATTGTTCTCTCCTAATTTGTCTTAAAACCTACATTTGATTTGCATTAGTTTAATTTAGTTTTCTAAATCAACAAACCAAACTCTTGAATTTTAATTTCTGCAATTTAGTCTAATATTAGTTTAAGTACAAAGCTATACAATCTACACATCTTCCACATACTCCCTGAGTTCGATACCCTATTACCGCTATCTATAGTTGTTTGGGGATTAAATTTGCGTGACCCACGACAATCACGTCAAATTTTGGCGCCGTTGCCGGGGAGTAGTGCGCAACGTGTGTCATTTTTGTTAGTTTTGTTTTGTTATTTTCGGGTTTACACTGGTGTGTTTAGTGTGCAGGTTCTACAGGTGCATGCATACTAGAGGCTCTCACAAAGCGTCACCATTGTCATTTGATCCGGAAATCGAAAGAACGCTACGACAAAACAGAGTTTTAGTACGCGAAAACAGAATCGTTGGTTCACCTACTTCACCCATTACACCAAGAAACATCATGGCTGATTCTCAAATTCCACCTACAACGGGTCAAACGACTTCATCCTTTATACCTACTTCCACCCAACCATCACCAAACACCACATTACCTAATTCCACCGCTGAATTTACACCATCCAATGTCACCCAACCAATCACCACTCAAACTGAGCCCACCATTACCTACAATCCATCCACCACAATCCCACCATTATCTCACTTCTTCCCCCCAACTACGGGTCAATCATCATCCACCTTCACAATTGCACCCAATTCAACTATTGTGCATACTACTTCATCTTTTAGACCACAACCACAACAATCGGGTTTTCAGTATTCGACCATCCCATTTGGGCAAACTTCGGGAATTCAAGGAGATGGTTATGATGAGGGATTTGAAGAATTTGAGGGGTATGATGATGATGGGTACGGTTATGGAGGTTATGGTGATCAAGGGGAGTTTGGGTATTTGCAAAGTCAATCTCAAGGGATGGCAAGTGTTGGTGGAATGCCACAACAACAAATTATACCACAACACATTCGGCCAAGACCACAAGGGCCACCAATACAACAACCTAATCCATTGCAACAAGTCCGGCCACAACATGTACAACAACAATTTCAAAGACCACCTCAACGCCCACCGATGCGACAACAACAGTTTCAACAACCAATCGCACCGCAAGGGCAAGTACCAAGGCCAAATGGTCCTATTATTCCGAGAGGTAGGTATGGTGTACCAAGGAGACACCTTAGAGAAAATGTGAGGGGCATTGAAGCACATTTTCGGCCGGTAATCACGCAAAACCCTTCACCGGTAGTCATCCCTCATAATGATCAAGGGCGAACATTTGAAGTAAGAACCAATTCTTTGCAAAGTTTACCAAAGTACAAGGGGTTGGCAAATGAGGAGCCTTATTTTCATTTAGAGGCTTATGACTCTATTTGCAACACTCTTGGGAGTCAAGGGTTTTCAGCCGACGATATCAAATTGGTATTATTCCAATTTTCTTTGGAAGATAAGGCGAAGAAATGGTTCTACACGTTACCTTCAGCATCCATATATACATGGGGGGAGATGCAACAAACCTTCTTGGATGAGTTTTACACCGCCCAAAAGACAAACGATGCAAGGAAGGGATTGAGAAGCTTTCAACAACAACATGGTGAGATGTTTCACGAGGCGTTTGAGCGTTTCAACATGATGATTAAAAACTGCCCTCATCATGGAATTGAATTATGGGAGTTGATGAATGCTTTTCATGAGGGGTTGAGTGCCGAAGATGCACGTGATTTGATGTCTATCACCGGTGGGACTTTTGGAACAAACTATGAGAATGATGACTGGGAGTTCTTGGAAAGCATGGCAACTACATCAAAGAGGAAAGCTCAAGCCTCAAGAAGAGCCCGACCGACCACTAACCGACCGCAAGTGCACGCCATAGATGAGGGTAATGTTCAAACCACTAACCAAATTTATGATGTTTGTGCTTTGTGTAATGAGATAGGTCATGCGGCTAAAAATTGCCAAGGGATGTTGGACGGGCAATACGAGGAAGTCCATGCGGTTCAAGGTCAAGGTCAAGGAGGAGGTGGTAGGAACTACAACAACATGAATTCTAATACCTACCACCCCGGATTGAGGAACCACCCGAATTTTAGATATGGGAACCCGTCAAATCAAGCAAACCCAAATTTTCAAGGTAACCAAGGTAACTTTGGTTCGCGCCAACCTTATAACAATCAAGGTGGATATAGAAGTGGGAACAACCAAGGGTATCAAAGGCAAACGGGTCAAGAACAAGGGGGTTCTTCGGGTGGAAACGAGGTGATGGAGATGCTAAAGAGCATGCAAACGGAGATGCAAAAACGGAATCAACTTGATGAAGTCCGAATGCAAAAAGACGAAGTTCGTGACAAAAGCATCCAATCACTAACAACCCAAATGGGTCAATTGGCAACCGATGTGGCTGAATTGAAGAAGAACAAGGGTCAACTTCCTAGTGACACCAAGGTAAATCCATCACACGGTTCGTCAAGAGGTAATGTAAATGTTCATCAGGTTAGTGTTTTGAGAAGTGGAAAAGAGTTTAAAGCTAATTTGTCACCCGAATTAGTTGAGGGGGTGGTTGAGGACATCACGGGTAATGATAGTGATGATGATGTTTCACCGGTTAAACCAAAAGAAACAATTGTTAAAAAACCGGGTTTGGGTGAAAATAAAGAAAGTGAAAAAGTTGAGGGTGAACCGAGTCAAGTCCCGTTTCCATCGGCTTTACTTGACCCGGGTAAGAAAAATTTTATCGCATCAAGAGGTCCTCAAAAAGAGGAGATGTGGGATATGTTCAAACAAGTAAAAATAAATCTCCCACTCCTTGATGCAATAAAACAAGTCCCCGCTTATGCAAAATTCTTAAAAGAATTATGTACACAAAAGAGGCAAAACAAAAAGAAAATGCCTAAGCGGGTGGATTTAACCGGACAAGTGAGTGCGGTGTTGAATGGGGAGCTTCCTCCTAAGCTCCAAGATCCGGGCACGCCATTGATTAATGTACAAGTTGGTAATTTTCAAATGGCTAAGGCGTTGCTAGATCTCGGAGCCGGAGTTAGCATTTTACCGGGGGGCTTATATGACCAATATGACTTTGGTCCATTAGCAAGGGTGGAGACGACGGTTGTTTTGGCTGATTTGTCTCATAAGTTGCCTCGGGGTATGGTTCAAAATGTAATTGTGAAAATTGATGAGTTTTATTACCCGGTGGACTTCTTAGTCTTGGATTACTCATCGGCGGACCCTAAGCAACAACAAAATATAATTTTGGGTCGGCCATTTTTAAGCACCGCACATGCTATTATTGATTGTAGATTTGGTACAGTTGATATGGCTTTTGGAAATAGAAAAATACGTTTGAATGTTTTTACTAACAATTCTAATGCTAACGGTGTTGATGAGTGTTTCATGGCAGACATAGTAGATGGATGCAACCCGCATGAGTATGAGGAGGATGGTTTGGATATTTGCCTGTGTGACTTTTCTGAACAGGTACATGCTTATGTGCTACGGGTTGAAGAGGAAGCACAAGATGCTATGGCAATGAAAGAAGGTAGACCACCATGGACCCACCAATTCGAGGGTCTACCGGTGGAGATCGATTCGGGTACAAAACCATCATTGGAGGAACCACCAAAGTTGGAGCTTAAGGACTTGCCTAGCCATTTGAAGTATGTATTCTTAGGGGATAATGACACTTTACCGGTCATTATTGCCTCTAATTTGGAATTGGCACAAGAGCAAGCATTGATTGAGGTTTTAAAAGAGAACAAGGGTGCTATTGGATGGACGATTGCCGACCTCAAAGGAATTAGTCCATCCATTGTCATGCATAAAATTATCACAACCGAAGATGCTAAACCGACACGAGAAGCTCAAAGGCGGTTGAACCCGAACCTACGGGAGGTAGTGAAAAAGGAGGTAATTAAATGGTTGGATGCGGGAATCATCTATCCGATTTCGGATAGTGCTTGGGTGAGTCCCACTCAAGTTGTGCCTAAGAAGGCCGACATTCAAGTAGTCAAGGATGAAAGTGGTGAACAAATTGCCACCCGACCGGTTACCGGGTGGCGTGTGTGTATTGACTACCGAAAATTGAATGCCGCCACTTCTAAGGACCATTTTCCACTACCTTTCATTGACCAAATTATTGAAAAATTGTCGGGTCAAAAATATTACTGCTTCTTAGATGGGTACTCGGGTTACAATCAAATCGCCATACACCCGGATGACCAACACAAGACCACCTTCACATGTCCATATGGCACTTTTGCGTTTAGGCGAATGCCATTTGGCTTGTGTAATGCTCCGGCAACTTTCCAACGATGTATGATGAGTTTCTTCTCGGACATGGTTGGAGAGTCGCTTGAAGTATTTATGGATGACTTCTCCATTTTTGGCACTACTTTTGATGCTTGTCTCAACGAATTGCAAAAGGTTTTGAAAAGGTGCGTTGAGAAAAATTTAGTGCTAAGTTGGGAGAAAAGTCATTTCATGGTGCAAGAGGGCATTGTGTTGGGGCATGTGATTTCTGAAAGGGGGATGGAGGTGGATAAGGCAAAGATACGGGTAATATCATCTTTGCCACCTCCTAAAAATGTTAAGGGTGTAAGGTCATTCTTGGGACACGCGGGTTTTTATAGACGTTTCATTAAGGGTTTTAGTGTTATCACCAAACCCTTATGTAACTTGTTATTAAAAGATGTCCCGTTTGAATTCACTAACGAGTGTATGCAAGCTTTCACTGTTTTGAAGGAACACTTGGTCAAGGCGCCTATTTTGCAACCACCCGATTGGTCAAAGCCGTTCGAGATAATGTGTGATGCGAGCGACACCACTATTGGTGCAGTGTTGGGTCAACGGGTTGACAGGAAACCGGTGGTTATTTACTATGCAAGCAAAACTTTATCCGAAGCGCAACTTAACTACACCACAACCGAGAAGGAATTACTAGCGGTGGTGTATGCTTTGGATAAGTTTCGCTCGTATATTTGGGGAAGCAAGGTAGTGGTTTATTCGGATCATAGTGCGGTCCGATACTTGATGGAGAAGAAAGACGCGAAGCCTCGGTTGATTCGGTGGGTATTATTGTTACAAGAATTTGATCTAGAGATCCGAGACAAAAAAGGAAGTGAGAATGTAGTGGCGGATCACTTGTCTCGGATTCCGGTGGAAGGGATTGATGATGTAAGTGAAATCAATGAAAGTTTTCCCGACGAGCAACTTCTAGCCGTTTCTACCTTTGTTGCATCGTGGTACGCTCACTATGTTAATTATTTAGCCACGGGTGCCATCCCAAGTCATTGGACCAAGAAACGCCGACAACAATTTATGGTTCAAGTGAAGCAATACATTTGGGATGAGCCGGATCTCTTCAAGATCGGACCGGATCAAGTTATACGGAGGTGTGTGCCCGAGACAGAGGTATTGGAAATTTTGACCCATGCCCATTCGTCCGCTTGCGGGGGTCATTTTAGTGGGCATAAAATAGGCTATCGGGTACTTTCTTGTGGGTTTTATTGGCCCACTATTTTCAAAGATGCAATTGAGTTCGCCAGAAATTGTATAAATTGCCAAAAGATGGGTAGCATATCGAAGAGGGATGAGATGCCATTACAACCAATCTTGGTTGTAGAGATATTTGATGTATGGGGTATAGATTTTATGGGTCCGTTCCCGAATTCGAATGGCTTTCTATACATTTTGGTAGCGGTGGATTATGTCTCGAAGTGGATTGAAGCTATTGCAACACGAACAAACGACCATTCGGTTGTTTGTAAATTTGTTCAATCCAACATCTTTTCTCGTTTCGGCATTCGGCGGGTCATTATAAGCGATGGTGGTTCGCATTTCAAGAACTTCAACTTCGGAAAATTATTGAAGAGGTATAGCGTGAATCACCGAATTGCCACACCTTACCATCCGCAAACGAGTGGACAAGTCGAAGTGTCCAACCGTCAAATCAAAGAAATTCTCATGAAGACGGTAAGAACGGATAGGAAGGATTGGTCAAGTAAGTTATATGATGCGTTGTGGGCATACCGAACGGCCTACAAGACTCCAATTGGCACAACACCTTACCGGATGGTGTATGGTAAGGGTTGTCACTTGCCAATGGAGTTGGCGCATCGGGCACATTGGGCGATCAAGACAGTCAACGCGGATTACGATGAGGCGGGTAAGTTAAGAAAGTTGCAATTGAGCGAGATAGAAGAGATTCGAGATGAGGCGTACGAATGTGCATCGGCTTATAAGGATAAACTAAAGAAAGTGCATGATGCGAAATTGCGCAAGAAAACGTTCGAAGTGGGGCAGAAAGTTTGGTTGTACAACTCACGATTGAAGATGTTCGCGGGCAAGCTTAAAAGCAAATGGATGGGTCCGTATGTTATTCGAAGAGTTGGGCGATTTGGTGATGTAGACATCCAAGACGAGCAAACATTGAAACAACAAACGGTGAACGGTCACCGCTTAAAGCCGTACTTGGATGGGAACGACATCAACACCTTGGAGCTTGACAAAGCGGGCTACATCTTGCGCCCGGTCGATGAGGAACAATCATGAGAGGCCCAGGTTTGGTAGTGTACATAGTAGTTTGTTTCATTTTGTTTGTTTTATATAGTTGCACAATTACCGTATTTCTGCGAAACCCGTGTTTGAAACAAGTGTGGGGATATTCGGGTCACGAATTATTCTTACATTGTGTTGAGGACAACACGGGATTTTTGAGGGGGTAGGGTGATTTTTCACGTTTTTTTTTTTTAATTTTAAAAGCCATAAAAATCGAAAAAAAATTGAAAAAACATAAAAATTGATACCTTAAAACAGCATTTTGAACGAGTCAGGATCGCCCAGTATCCACCGTAATTTACGGTTTTACCGTAATTTACGGTGGTAAGGAAATAGATTGGTCGATTACGGTAAAACTCTACTGATTTACGGTAAGAATTCATGTTCAGGTTTCACCGTAAATTACGGTCATACCGTAATTTACGGTGAGTTAAGAAAAGTTGTGAGTTTACGGTAATAGTTTCCTGATTTACGGTGATGAGTTGAGATCCAAGTCTTACCGTAAATTACGGTTTGACCGTAATTTACGGTACGCGATTTTTGTCAAACATGTTCTTCTGGGTTTCGTATATATATATAAAAAAAAATAATAATAATAATAATATAACATCTGATTTTGTGATTAATCCCTAGCCACACACAACACCTCTCACTTTCTATCAACATCATCTTCTTCCCACAAGACCCACAAGCTTCCATAACCTTCTTCACCTTCAATCCTTCATATCTCAACCAATTTCTGTCCAAATCAAGTGAAATTTTAGTCTAACTTGACTAATTTTTCACAAGCTTGTCGATTGTGAGGAGAGATTTCAGAGAAAACGCACTTTTGGGGTCCGAATTCGAAACCCTAATTTGAAAAATTTGGGGGTTTTGGGAGTTTTTGTTTCACAAGCACTCTTGCATCTTTAATCAAAGGTATGAAAGCTTATTATGTATATTTTGGTGCTACATTGTGAAAAGTAAGGGATTTAGGTTACTTGTTCATGCACACTTGCTTGTTCTTAGATATAATTATGAAATTGCTTATTTGAACATGGTTTTGGTTGTAGATGTAGGATTTGTGATTAAAGTAGTGAACTTTTGGGGATCTCTACATTGTAGAGACATCATGCCCAATTTTTGAAAAATTTTGAGATACTTTTGGTTCACTAACATCTACAACCATGATAACAAGCAAGTGTGGGGATGATTTTGAAGAGAGGGTTTAATTTGGTGTTTGCTTTTGTTGCTTGTTTCATGTGTGTAGGAAATGGCTAGGACAAAGGAACAAGCGGGATCAAGTTCGTCTTCATCAAAAGGCAAGGGCAAACAAAAGGAGCAACCACCAAGAAAGAGGCAATATTTGGGTAGAGTGGACGAAAGTGAAAGTGAAAGCGAAGAAGAGATGGAGTTAGACCCGAGTGAAAAGCCGGTATGGAATTCGGGGTCTTTGGATGATCAATCTGAGGTTTGGCAGCCAACACTTTACAATGATTGCATGAATAAGTTGAAAAACAAGGCAGCTGCTTTTATTTGTGAGAAAGAAGTTGATGAGCCCCAATTTGGCCAGTTTGGGGTATTTGCTAAATTTCGCGCTTTAGGTTGGGAAGGGGCGCTTAAATGCTTCGACAAAGACAAGAGTAACCTGTTTATGACAGAGATTCAAGAGTGGATGGCAACCTTACAATGTCACAACTTTAACAAGCCATCACAGATGAAATTGATCGGGAAGGTACATGGGGTACCGGTGGAGATGTCATTCGACACGTTGAAGAGGCTGGGGAAGTATGACAGTCTCCCAGCTAAGGAGTACATGATTCCCACACTTGATGACTTATTGCTTAAGCCGGAGAAACATCAGCGATGGAATGACATGTTGGCAGCATTGTTCTTACCCGGTAGATACAGTGGTATTTTATACCGGAAGAATTTGAAAATTGAAGCTAAACTGTTGCATACAATCTGTCTTCTCAATGTCATTCCAAGAAGGGGAGATAAAGAACAGGTGAGATTTCCTGAAGTACCTGTTCTTTATTCGTTGATACATGGGTCTCCACGTTTCCCGATACGTTACCTTATCATGCACCACTTATGGATCTGTCGGAACAAGTATGGAAGAGACATTGTCCCGTACTGTCGAATGATTACGGGGTTGATGAAGCAACAGAAGGCGATTACTTCCGAAGACCGAGGCTTGACAAAAAGGCACCAGCCTTTTACGTTGGATAGGTTGGGGAATGTTTGGACGTATATTCAGTCGGAGCGGTATCACAAGTTGAAGTCGGAAGGGCAACGGTGGAGGGCATTAAAGTTGAATGCACGAGATTTGTTACCGGGAGAGCCGGATGAGCCGGAGAGTGACGAAGAGTTAGTTCTGAGCGGAGATGAAGACTATGCGGACGCGCCGCATGGTGGTGAAAATGTGGTTCAAGGTGGTTATGGTCAGGGTCATGGTGGGATGTTTTATGATTACACGCAGCAATCATACATGCCGGGATGGGCCTATGAGGGTACAATGCAAGAGGTGATAGCAAACCAACGTCCTCCGGCGTCCGTGTTTGATACGTGGTCGGGGTCGGAGAGAACGTTGTTTGATCAAAACACAAGAAATAGTGCGAGTTTAGAGCGGGCCATGAAACACAATTTAGATCGTCAAGAGCTATGGAATCGCACTCATGCGTATTCCCGGGAAGTGGAAAGGAATAACAATTATTTTGATGATCAAGCGAGGCGGATGCATGCAGATTGGCATGCCGGAAGGCCGGTTGTTGAGGATCCACAACATGTGGACTATGCCTCATTACCGCCTTATGATGGTAGCATCTCATATCCGACTCCACCGGTCCACCACTCGCAATGGATTGACCCGAGGCAACGAGAGGGAGCACAACAACAAGAAGGAGGAAGTAGTAGTGGTTCGTTCGCGTTCGGTGAATGGAATGATGTGATGTCTTCAGTTTTTGGACCTCCTGGACCGCGCTACTATTAGTAAGGTTGTGTTTCTCCTTTTGTATATTTTTGTGCATATTTGATTGTTTGTTTGTTTAAGGATTGGGAGGTTGGGTGGTGTTTTGATATGTTGTGTTTGGGTTGGTGTTATGTGGTGGTGTTTATGTTAAAAAGAAGAAAAAAAAATTATAAAATGAAAAATACAAAAAGAAATTTGGGGTTTGAGTAAAGAAGCGTTTTGGTTGATGTTGAAAAGGTTTTTAGTGATCAAAACCTCTCAAAACCATACATTGGGGTCAATGTATCCCAAGTGTGGGGATGGGGGAAATTTTAAAGATTTTGAAAAATTTTGAGCCAAGTGAAACAATGTGAAAATTTGAACACCCTAGATTAACCCCAAGTTGGTGCACCGGCAACCCTTGATACCTTTTTCATTCTTGGTGAGAGTTGTAGCCACACTTGTATATAAATAATGCTTATCTTTGATGAGAGTGGCTACGGGTGGGGGTGCATTAGAACTTGTGCTTGAATGCGATTTGAGTCCTTAGTTAGATATAAATGCAAAAAGGATAAGGGCATTTAGGTAGCCTCGTCGTTGGTGTGAGTGAGTGTGGGATTTGGGGGGTTGGACCTCATAAGTTATATATATGAGCATGGTAGTGAGAGGGGCGGGGGTTTGGACATTTAGTTGCCCATTTTGTGCTTTAAAAGCCTATCATTTGTTACCCTTAGCTACTTTCTTAAAAATTTACCCAAATTTGACCCGGTCTTATAGTGTTAGTGATAGTATTATTAGTTTTAGTAGTTTGTAGTAGATATGGTTAATGCGCTATTGTATTTTTGTTGCTTGAAAAAAAAATTAGAAAAGAAAAAAAAAGCAATGAAAAATGAAAAAAAAAAAGAAGTGATGTTAGTTATCTTGTGTATAGTAGTTCAGTTTGTTAGTTGTTTGTTTGTTTATTTGTGTAATAAAAGACCGGGTCAAGTTTTCGCTACTTCATATATATTCCATTTCTTACCCATACGCCTAGCCACGTTACAACCTTGAAAGTCCCTTTGATTTGCATTTATGTTTGACACATTTTAGGAGGATGATTGATTTAGGTACAAGCTTATGATTGTGCAACCACCCGTTTGCCTAGTGTGTGTCTAGCATTATCTTTGCTAGTTTTCACTTGTAGCCGAGAGGAGAGAATTAGAGAGGGGTGTATTGGTTGGGTGTTAAAAAGGGGTTAGTAAAAAGATTGCTTGTTTTTGCTTGGTTTAAATTGATCATTTGTTTTGAAACTGATTTGAGGAGTTGCTTGGGACAAGCAACGGTTAAGTGTGGGGATGTGACGGGTGGTCCTTTGGACAACCCTTAAGCATGTTAAAAGACGAAATAATCTTTCACTTAGTCGTGTAATTATCTTGAATTAGATAACTACTGTTGCTTATGTTTCAGGTGCATTTCGGAGGCTAAATGATGGTTTAAGTGCAGCTTTGGAGTCATTGGTGACGAACGAGTCGAGCGTGGAACAAGATATGAAACAAAGAAGAAAATTAAGGTCACTACCGTAAATTACGGTCTCACCGTAATTTACGGTAGACCTGATGTGCACCTGGATTCCACCGTAAATCAGTCTACAGCCGCCGTAACACTTTTAAGTCCACCGTAAATTACGGTGGAGCCGTAATTTACGGTGGTGTCAGCGTGAAAACATGTAACTGCCACTTTTAAGGGAGTTTTTGGGTGTCTTTTCATTATCACTCATCATTGGACGGTTTTGGATCATCCTTGGGGTGATTTTTGGCTACTTGCTTGGTTTGTGAACAATTCTTATCATCCGGTTTGTATTTTTGATTCGTATGAACATTGGTTTGATTATGATGATGATTCACCGAGCCATGTCCGGCTAAACTCTTCGGTGATCATCTTAGGTGAATGTTTCTTGAACTTTTGTGTGTTTTAATTCTGAATTTCTAGAATGATAACTTGCGTTGCTTGAATATCATGGTGTATGTTTGATTGCTTGTAACTTGTTAATCGATATTGCAATTGCTAGTCTTAATCGTACGTTCTTGGTGCCGTTGGCAATCGAGATATCACGGGAAGGGTTAGGGTTGGTTATTGGTTAATTGGTCATCGGGAAATAACCTCGCGTTTATATAATCCGAGTACTTTGTCCCCTTTTATCACTTCAATCATTTATACACGAGTTATGTCTATGTAACTCTTTCTAGTTGGAATTGCACACAATTGTTTAAAGAAACTGAAACCTAGGGTGATCATTGTTCTCTCCTAATTTGTCTTAAAACCTACATTTGATTTGCATTAGTTTAATTTAGTTTTCTAAATCAACAAACCAAACTCTTGAATTTTAATTTCTGCAATTTAGTCTAATATTAGTTTAAGTACAAAGCTATACAATCGACACATCTTCCACATACTCCCTGAGTTCGATACCCTATTACCGCTATCTATAGTTGTTTGGGGATTAAATTTGCGTGACCCACGACAATCACGTCAAGAACTGTATTCATGAAGAATGCCCTTTGAAGTACAGAACTCATCCATTATGCGGTTTTTGAACTCAGTGCCATTGTTGCTTCGGATCCTCTTCACTTTTAACGAGTACAAATTTTCCAGCAAGGTAAGAAGATTCTTGAGGATTTCAGGAGTTTCACTCTTGTGTGCCATAAAAGATACCCAAGAAAATCTAGAGTAGTCATCAGTAACTACCAGCTA
This sequence comes from Helianthus tuberosus, assembly GCA_030545235.1. NCBI lineage: Eukaryota > Viridiplantae > Streptophyta > Magnoliopsida > Asterales > Asteraceae > Helianthus > Helianthus tuberosus. The sequence goes on along the minus strand of CM060430.1, from coordinate 16,152,445 downwards.
ATAGGCATCCCCAAAGTTTGTCTTGTGTTTCATAGGTCCAAAGAGGTCCATATGAAGACGTTCGAGAGGCATGCTGACAGTGTTGACTTTCTTAATCGGGTGAGACTTCTTCATTTGCTTTCCTTTCTGGCACGAAACACGGACATCTTGTAGATGAAAATTCTTCACAGGCACACCATTCACAAGATTTTTTTTTCACCAAATGGTTCATTTTCCTCAAGTGAATGTGCCCCATTCGTCTGTGCCAAGATATAGACTCCTTTTCTGTGGCTCTCGAGACAAAACATGTGACTTGTGCAGATGCCGTAATCGCTTGGCTCATATCAAGGATATAAAGATCATTAACCCTTGGAGCCGATAAGAGAATCCATTCTTTTGGAATTTTGAAACCAGGCTTCAGCACATAACAACCGGCATCATCAAAATGCACGGTGAATTTCTTATCGCAGATCTGTGAAACACTCAGAAGATTGTGATCAATTTGACGTCCATAATTGATCTTATCGAAACATACAACACCATTGGTGATGTGTGCAAAATGCAACATATAAATTACATCAAATGAGGCATAAAACTAACCCTTTTTTAGTACTAATATTGGAAAAAGTGTGCTTTTGTCTTCCTTTGGTATTTTCAGGGTTAAAAGAGCTTAAATGAACAAAAGAAGCAAACATACAGCCAAATCTAACAATAATACAAGAAAATGAATAAACGTGGCATGCCAGACCCCTCGACAGCATCTTCCCAAGCAAAAACAAGACATCAGAAGGCTGAACACGCCCCGTGCTCAATGAACACGCGGGCGTCCCCAAGTGTCTGCAGAAAAGACAAAGTTGTAGAAGCTTCTATTTCCCAACACAGGGGCATGGCCAGCGGACACGGGGCCATGGTCAATGCTAAGATTCGCAGAATCTAGGCAAATCTTGATAGTAACGCTTCTGCACATGGGGTCGTGCCCAGCGGACACGGGGGCGTGGTCAACTAATGCAGACAAACTACAATTAATGAAGAAAGAGAAGATGGGTGGACACAGGGACATGCCCAACGTGCACGGGGCCGTGTCTGGGCTTCTGTGCAGGCTATAAATGGGGGTGCTTGGCTCACTTGCAAATCATCCCTTGGAAAACCACTTCTCTCACACTTCACCCACACTTCACCACCATCACAACACCCACATCCACCACCATCATCCATCATCCATCATCGAGTGTGTGTAGTAGTCTCGGGATCCAAGATTGATCGTAAGAGTTCTTGACAATCAAAGGCCATGTTTGCCTAAGTCTCTTACATCACTTGGTGAAGACAAGCATTTAGTGTAATACTTTTTATTTTTAATCTTTTCGCACATTTTATTTGGTTTTGTATTAATGACTTTAATAACTAGTTTCTTATGTTGAAGGTGAAACTTCCTTATCATTTTTCCGTGGTGTCTTGGCGTTATTTTACTGTCTATATAAAATAAAATATTTTCACCATTCATATCTCCACGGTCTATATGGAGATATGTTGGCTACCTGGTCGGGGGTTGTCACACCCCGATATTTCCACGTATTACCGGTGGGCCCGGTGGGGAGTATCGTGATGTAGTTGATATCATCATAGTCAAACAGCACAATTTAAATGCATAGCGGAAGCAAAAGATAAATATATTACAATCCGAATATAAATTAATATCAAGTATTACAACGGAAAGTAAAGGATCCACAGGCAGATCTTAAAACATAAACATTGTTTAACAGACTTTAGACGCCTAGAACTTGCAAGATTCCTTATTAACGCCCTGAGCTTCCAGCCAATTAGGTTCAGTACCTGTCACTTAACCTTTTTGGAAAATACGTCAGTTTACACTGGTAAATACAATTAACCGACTCATTTGAAAAGGTTTAATAAAATTGATTTGAATGCACAAGGCACAACATATCTTTTATAACTTGGGATAATTATATAAATAATCTTGTATACAGATTTACATGTTCGTTATACGTTCAGGGCCCGATGTAGAAACCGAGTCAAGATTAACAGACACGCCACAAGTATAGGCCCACAAGAGAGTCAGATACCGTTTCCCTTATGCACTGTCAGGTGTATGCCTACACCCCGTGCATAAGACGTGGCCATTTTATAATACAATGATGTCAAGGATATCCGGGACATGGTCATTAACCCCTAAAGGCTTTTATTTCAAACAATACAGATTAAAGCGGGTTACCTCAATAATTTAATCACAATACGACTAAACATTCAATACCCGACCAAGCGGTATTATTATAATACCGTATCCCAAGCCCGTATAGAGAAAATAAGTTAAAAGTATTTACCTGAGCTAGCAAATGCAATATATATGCAGCCGTATATTCTAATCAGCAAGCACCAGTACTTCTACCGGGGCACTCAATCTGGAACGAAGGTTTTATTAACCTATTAGATTCCTAACGGGTCTTATTAACCGGTTAGTTTTAAGGAAAGGTTTACGGTTCAAAACGCATGATTAAGCAAAGACCGGAATAGAATGTGATTTAGACCCGACAATTTTGGAGACTTGTATAATATGGGTACACTAAACACATTCTGGATTTTGAGATAAAAATGATAACGTTTGACCCGTTTCGGTTAATTTATGCAAACTAGTTACATAAACCGAACCGAACGCGCAAGAAGCGTAACGGGTAACCATATGGGTCCTATACAGGTTTCCTAAGTTAATATGCCTTAAATATGTTGGGATATCAGTGGGATACCTTCCATTATGCCCAAAACGAGTTTAATCTCAATATAAGCCCCGTAGGGGTAATTTGGTCATTTTAAAGATTATAAAAGAGATTAAATATGATTCTGAGGTTTGGGTCTGAATTAATCAGTAAAACAACTTAATTTAATAGGTTATATCAGTTGGTGATAAGTCTTATATGCCAAAATGGTTTTTAACCCATACTAGGTGTTTAATACGCGTAGAAAGTCGTTTTAAGCGATTTCAGGGTTATACAGGAAATCTGAGTTTTCTGATCAGGTTATAAAGTTCAAAATACCGCATTTATTATATAAAATCAGTAGCAATTGGATTGGTGTCAAAATACTAAGTAGAACTCATTTTATAAACAAAAAGGGTAAAATCGGTATTTACCGAATCAAGGCAATAACCTTAGGTTATGATCAGTTTAAAAATAATTAAAAATCTTCAAAAATCTCAAAATATTATATTACATCAGTGGGTAAAAGTTTTGGTGTCAAAAATTAGGTTTAGATAGGCTTTACGCTAATTATGCTTTTTAATTAACAAAAAGCTTTCTAATTACGCTATTGGGCATAACTCCTAATCTAGACCTCCAACTGATATGAAATTTTAGGGACATGTTTATAAATCAGTAATAAAGATTATTGTCCTTTCATATTTCCAAAATTCTCGTTTTATGGTCAAAAGGGCATTATGGTCAACATTAAGCAATTAACGGAAACGTGTAAACGAGTCGGACAATCAACGAACCAATCACAGAGGGTTATACCAACATGTGACCTGGTCCTAAGGAAGTCCTAAGGCATTTCTAAACTCTACTAAAACGGGTCAGAACTGAAGTCAAAGCAAAAGTCAAAGTTTTGCGACATTCGGTTCTGAACCGGGTCTAAACAGAAGATTGTCGGGTCGAACATGCTTAGACATGTTCTTACATTTATTACTAAGTTGTATGAGTGGTAAAATAGGTTACATGCCTTCTACATTGCTAATTACACGTAAATTTGCAATTTAAGCTTCTGTTGACTTTTTATAAACAACTTTGACCCGATAAAAGTCCTAGTTAGAGTGGGAATCAGAGGGTGCCCATTTAAGGGTTTATTGCCCACATAATTACCAACTTATAACTACCTTCAATTCGACTAATCACTGGACCATTAATGATTAATCGCTAAGTCAAACGTTAATTACGACGGTTTGACTTTTAAGCTAATAACTAAGTAAAACTCAATTAAGGAAGGTCAAGGGTACTTACCAAAGTCTAATGCACGACTAGGGATGACTTGGGTCTGCTCTTAAGCTCCAGGAAGCTCCATAAATGCAGATGGAAGGTATGATCAAAGTGTTGCAACATGAGGGCCTTTTTTAGTGAATTTGAGGGCTTATGATCATGCCACACAAGTCTAGCATTGTTCCCAGATCATTTACAAGTGCCCCTAAGGCCTAGGAACTATTAGGGGTCACCCATGGATGTGAAAATATCTGTTTTAAGTCGGTTATAGGGTTGTACAGGCTGCTGCCTGTTATTTCTGTATCTGGGGATCTCACGCTGCCCGCGTAAGATCTTGGCAAGGCTTACGCGGCCCGCCTGAGGCCTGGATTCAGGTTTAAAACTTTTTAATTATTGCAACTTGGCTCTTGGTCCTTCGAAAGGTCACCCAACCTTTAATTCTTGCATTTTGAGCCCTTCTAATTGACTTATAAGGGCTTCAAGACTTATACCCACTTTGTTAAGTCCTTGGTCCCTTTATGTTTACCCGAAAAGTCATAATTTTCAACGTTGACGCTTTAACCCCTCGTATACGAATTTTTATCATAACTTTCTCATACGATAACGAAACTTGGTGAAATTTTTATCGTGCATTCTAGTGAGCATAATTAATCGTTACAAAGCTTCGGGTTTGCTAAAAGGTCACTCAGAGGTATACTTTAAACATGTCGACACATTTAACCCCTGTAGTTTGTAATCTCTCACTTTCTTTCACAATTTGCTTCGTATGATCCATGATTTGTTCGTTTAAGGGTATAAACATCATGTAGGGTTATTGTAAAGTATATTTATCCATTGTTAACATTTTGAACCCTTATTTTCACATACTTTCCTTGTTTGTCAACTTTAGTCCCTCTAGAGTATTCTTTTACACGTTCAAAGCTTATGGCACGTGTCAATACATTATTGGACATGAAATTACGAGGTGTTACATCCTCACCCCCTTAAATGAAATCTCGACCTCGAGATTTGCTAAAGTAAGGGAAGTACCTTCTGTCTTATATTGGGCTTAATCTCTATAGTATATCTGGAGTTTTTCCAAGCTCCCAAGTTAACCTTTATAATGGGTACATGTATCCTTTTGGAGCTTCTAATCCTGTCGATCCTTAATCGACACAGGTTGCTCACCATATCATAATTCTGCATATCATTATGTGATAGTGCTTTTTGACTTATTGGTGACACGTCCTTAAATCATTAGTGTGGGTCACATTACGCATTCCACCAAGCTCCTTAATTAGGTCTTAGTTCGTAAGCTATTTAATCTTGATACATTCGAATCCTTTGAACGACTTTATATATTCAGAGCTTAACTAACCTGATAATTACAATTAGGCACACCCTCCTAGGGTGTTATCTTTTGTTGAACCTTATTCTTCAACAGGAACTTAGGAGGTTTGCTATTTTCATTAATCCTTAATTTTCTGCCGAATACTGGCATCTTACAGATGATTATGAATTTGAATGATCTTATTTTTTGTTTCCAAGGCAACTTTCAGATCCTGAATATTGGACTTATTAATTTTCTGTCTAACAATAGATGTTTAACATTTCATCCATGCAAGGTCTCCAAGGGAGCAGCCTTGATACTTATATAACAACTATTATTGAAAAGCTAATTTTAAGGTGAGATGGTTAATCCAACCACTGCTTGAAACTAATCTTAAGGAATAGCTAATCCTTGTCGTTAGTCGAATAAATCGACGATCATGGGCAGCTGATGGCAATTTCTTAATTGTTGCCTAAATAGGGCTGCGGTAATTAATGCATAAGCAAAATGAACCGTCTTTCTTAATTAACAATACTGAATTCTCAGAATATTGATTCTTCCAATAATGGTACTAGCTGTCTTGGAGATTTCATAATGATACAGCCCTAAATGAGATATAAATCTTAACTCTACTTGCCTCTCGGGATGTAAACAAGGTAGTCTTAGGAGAAAATAATCAAGACACAAGGAGGTTACATAGATTCTCTAAATCTCAGGCTCCAGTTCGTCCATCCTTGCTTGTGTCAAATGAGTGACACATTTATGCTATGAGTCCACAGATTCCTTTTCCAGGGAACATTTATTTGGACAAATCTATTTTCTAGATATCTTATTTGAATACCATTAGCCGACTTTAATACCGTATGACCATTGGAATATCTTTGTGGTTCCATGCATTAAACCTCCATACTAATCAGGCATGGAAGCAATCTATGAAACAGATTAAGATACACCAATCCTCATATGGCGCTTTTGTCATACCATCTGGCATTCGCAATCGATAGAGATCAGGAGATATCAATTTCTTATGATGATGTACTTCATCTGGAGAGAGGGTATACTAGAATTTCATGACTGGAGATTTTTGACAGGAGCAGAAGAAATGGTTCTTATGATATTTGCCTGTAAGTTTTACCTTACACTTAATATCTAGGGTTCTCATGGAAGACTTTAAGAGTTTGTTATACCCACCATCTATGAAGGATTGATTGGTATCCGAATCAAAGTAGAACTCTTAGTGTTCATTCTACTTCATATTTTATGCTTAAGGTTCTAATAGGCAGATTTAATAACTTACAAAATTTATTCCACAAATGACTTATCTGCACCCGCATCAAACAATACTCTTGCGTATACATTATGGATAAGGACGTACCGGTTATATCATTGTCATCTTGTATGGCCTCTTTTGCATCCATCTGAGAGGCCTTAGCGTAAGTCTTCTTATCTCCTTTAAGCTTCTTCGCATACTTTGGGCAATTGGATTTGATATGCCCTTTCTCGTTATAGTTGTAACAAGTCGCATCTCCTATCTTCTGGCATTCCAATGTTTTATGCTCACTAGATTTGCAGATCCCACAAGCCCTGGGCTGCGATTTGGATTTTGATTCGAACCTGCACTTCCCATAATGGCGCTTCTTGCAGGTCTTGCATACAGGTTTCTGGTTGGACTTTTGTTTGTTCTTTTTCTTAGAACTCTGGGAGTTATCTTCCTCCCTTTTCCTTTTCAGTTCATCCCTTGCATTAGAGGTATGAATGAGATCCTTCTTGTGAGTAAGGACGTGTGGTCTTGGATGAGACTTGGAGCAAGTAGCATTGGGCTCCTTGAGCTTTTTCACGGCCTTCTTCACAGCTTTTCCAACAGCTGCGTCTATCATAGTTTGAAGAACATCACTGGAAATTCTAAGGTTCACAATTGTAGCATCATTGGCATGTGTCGCATCATCCATAACACGATCAACGGCTGTCTTATCTGTGTTTTCCATACTCGATATTTGGTTCCTGCTATATAATTATCATTCTGCACCATCTCCTAGGCGTTCATCCTGAAGACTCATGCGTTTGTTTTCTTGGCCTCTTCGGGCTTCTTCCGATTCCTAGAGCAGTTGGTCTTGATATGCCCCTTCTCGTTGCAACCATAACAGGTTGCGTCTTTCAACTTCTTGCAATCCAAGGTCTTATGTTCCTTAGACTTGCAAATCCCACAAGGTAGAGGCTGAGATTCAAATCTGCATTTCCCGAGGTGGTATTTCCTACAGGTTTCGCACCTGGTCTTCTCAGCCGACTGCTGGCTGTCTTTCCTAAACCCAGAACTCTTCTTATCCTCAGAGTTCCTCTTTGTCTTCCTATCGGAGCGATGAGAATTCTCATCCTCCCTTTTACGCTTTCCATCTTCAGAGGCTTTGACAGCCTTGTTTCTGACTACATCGAGTGTAAGAGATAGCGACAGGTCTGCCGCTGACCTGAATGTAGTAGGTCTCGATGCTTTCACACTTGCCTTTATTTCTGGGGCTAGACCCCCAATAAAGCGAGCTATTCGCTTTGGTTCTGGTGTGATCAAGTAAGTAACCAATCGAGACATGGTATTGAAACTTGTAAGGTATGCTTGACAATCTAAGTTCTCCATGACTAATGTCAATAATTCAGTCTCAATTTTCTCAACTTCATGTTGAGGACAGTAATTTTCTTTGATAAGAGCAACGAACTGATCCCAAGTTATGTTGTACAAAGGGATTTTCCCCGTAGCTTGGATCAGTGACTTCCACCAAGCTAGGGCTTCTCCTTTAAAAGATTGTGAAACAAACTTCACAATGTCTTGCTCTGCACATCCACTGATGTCAACAACGGTGTCCATTTCATCGAGCCATGTCATGCAATCGATGTCCATTGTTCTGCACATCCACTGACGTTACCCTCAACCCAGTAGTTTGAGTCAGCAAGGATACAATCCTAAAGGGTCGGATTATTGAAAGATAATTAATTAAGTTATTAATGCAAATTATGGTAGGCCCCTCTTTTGGAGGTGACGTTACCCTCGACTAAGTAGTCTGAGTCAGCAGGGATACCTCCATATAGACCGTTCCCTTAACCCCCGACCAGGTAGCCAACATACCTCCATATAGACCGTGGAGATATTAATGGTGAAAATCTTTTATTTTATATAGACAGTAAAATAATGCCAAGACACCACGGACAAACGATAAGGAAGAATCACCTTCAACATAAGAAACTAGTTATTAAAGTCATTAATAGAAAACCAAGTAAAAAGTGCGAAAAGATTAGAAATAAAAAGTATTACACTAGACACTTGTCTTCACCAAGTGATGTAAGAGACTTAGGCAAACATGGCCTTGATTGTCAAGAACTCTTACGATCAATCTTGGATCCCGAGACGACTCACACACTCTATGATGGACAATGGATGATGGTGGTGGATGATGGTGTTATGGTGGTGGTGGGTGGTGGGTGAAGTGTGAGAGAGGTGGTGTGCCAAGGGATGGTTTGAGCTTGAGCCAAGCACTCCTATTTATAGGCTGAACAGAAGCTCGGGCACGGCCCCGTGTCCAGTGGGCACGGCCCCGTGTCCACATCCTTCTCTTTCTTCATTTAATGCAGCTTGTCTTATTAGTTGACCACGCCCCCGTGTCCGCTGAGCACGACCCCGTGTGCAGAAGAATCTTTGTACTATGAAGATTTGCCTGGATTGTGCGAATCTTATAGTTGACCACGGCCCGTGTCCGCTGAGCACGGCCCCGTGGTGGGCAATAGAAGCTTCTACCACTTTGTCTTTTCTGCTGACACTTGGGCACGCCCCCGTGCTGGCTGAGCACGGGGCGTGTTCAGTCTTCTGACCTCTTGTTTTGCTTGGGAAGATGTTGTCGTGGGGTCGGGCATGTCACGTATTGTTCCTTTTCTTGTATTTATGTTAGATTTTGATGTCTTTTTGCTTCTTTTGTTAATTTGAGCTCATTTAATCCTGAAAATACAAAAGGAAGATAAAAGCACACTTTTTCCAACATTAGTACTCAAAAAGGGTTAGTTTTATGCCACAATTGATGTAATTTATATGTTGCATTTTGCACACATCAAATACCCCCACACTTGAATCTTTGCTTGTCCTCAAGCAAAACTCTTTAATATGTGGCTATTACACTCTCAAATGGAATGGGTAGAGAAGAAGGTTTTTGGGCTTATCATAGAGTGTCGGGATTTCCAAGATTCTTTATTTAGTTTTATTTTTATTTATTTACAATCCTATTCGTCATGATTTATTTAAAACTTTTCATAAGATAAATTACTTATTAGGGCATAACATGCCTCTTTAAAATCTTATTTATATACAAGTTCACATACCTCACGGGGATCACTCAACACTCGGCCGAAAATGTATTTTTGTGGATCACTCGAGAGCGGCATGGAACTTACTCCTACCATAAGCTTGCCAAGCAATCAATCCTCCTCCTTTTTAACTTATATACCTTTGTAAATATCAAGAGTACTTTGTGGGTGAAGGGTTAGGCTTGGGTTAAAGGTAGGTGGTTGGGTTAGTGGTTAGTAGAAAAAGGGCGAAAAGCGTAACAACGTCGGTTTTCGTAAGACTTTTTTATTTTTGTAACTTTTATTTTGATGAAGCTATTATTCAAACAAAGTTATTTTTGATGAACTTGTTTGTTTATTTTCTTTTGCTTCATCATCAACACATTTTTTTTTTTGAAAAGTCATACGAAAGACCGAGCTAGTTACTAAAACAAAGGGTTAAAAATGAAAAAGGTTTTGGTGGGTAAAAGGGTGTTTGGTTTGGGTTATGAAATGAAAAGGTTTAGGCTCAAAGGGGCTAACTAGGGGGATTTTGGGTAGGTGGTAAAAAAAAAATAATGGTGTAGAAATAAAAAGGGGTTAGTCCTAATGCCTCCATCATTTACTTACTCGGGTTTAAGTTGGTAAGGACCGGGAATGTATCGTCATGGCAAGTTCTAGAGACATAAGAACCAAGCGGCTATTCTCACAAGAAACGAAAAATGAGCATTTAGTCTAATGATATGTAATTGTATGCTCAATAAAGGCTCAAAACTCACTTTTGTGGGAATGGGTTTTTATGTGATCAAGTATATATAATCAAATTTTAACTAAGCTTGTCATGCCTTTTCATAATTTTCTTATGTTGGTTCTTTTTATCACGACGCTATCGGTTGTAAATTCGTAAAAATATAACCTTTTTAGAACTTGAAATTCCCGAGTTAAACCTAGACAAGTAAAAAAAATGAAATTTTTGAAAAAAAAAATTGGGGTGATTAGCGGTTCCAATAGAGTTTTGTGTAAGGCTTGTATTTAGGACTTTCAAGATTCAAGGTTTTAGCATCCCCCCCCCCCCCCCACACACACTTAAATTACACATTGTCCTCAATGTGTCCCAAAAATAAGTTTTTAGGTTGATTAAATGTGTAAAAGGTGCGATTTAAGTAATAATTTATGTTACTGGACACGGCCCCGTGTTGTCCGGGCACGGCCCCGTGTTCAAGTGCCAGTAACAAAATTAAATCAAGAGAAACAGAAGCCTGGACACGGGGGCGTGTTCGGTGAACACGACCCGTGTCCAGTTACCTGAACTGGGTCTTTTTCTGCAGACTGTGCAGCACGGGGCCGTGTTGGGCGGACACGGCCCGTGCCGAGCTTACTGTAAACGAAGAATTTTGTCGGATGGTCCTGTTTTCCTACATGGGGTGCTGGTTCAAGTTTCCCTTGTATCCTTTGCCATCTCAAGTGTGTTTTATTCCTGAAAATTAAAACTAACTAGAAAACATGAAAATTAATCTAAACTAAACTAAGGATAGTTCCGCGGAATGCATCCGTGGTGCGCCACGTTTATAAGGGTCCTTGGCTAGACCCAAAGCCTGGTCATATGTTACCCAAGTGGGATGTATTGCATCCCATGTTACATCGTCGGAGAGTGTCATCCAAGCTTGAGTCTATGACCTTCATGTAGTTAACCGGGTCTTCTTCCTCTACTCTTTTTCCACATTCAAACTTCACTTCCTTGTCCCCAAACTTCAGTGTTAACGTTCCGTCATTCATATCCACCACTGCTTGGGCGGTGGCTAGAAATGGCCTCCCGAGGATAAGAGGGACATCGGTGTCTTCTTCCATGTCTAGGATGACAATGTCGGTTGGGAAAACGAAGTTGTCAACTTTTACCAATAGATTTTCAGCGACACCTTGTGGAAATTTGACGGATCTGTCGGCGAGTTGTATGCTCATCTTTGTAGGGCTTGTTGTTCCTAGACCGAGTCGTTTGAACATCGATGTGGGCATGAGGTTAATGCTAGCCCCAAGATCGGCTAATGCATTACGAACGGGGGATTCCCCAATCGAGCAAGGAATTGTGAAGCTTCCGGGATCGATTTTCTTTTGTGGAAGTTTGTTGAGTACTAAGGCGGAGCATTCTTCACCTAAGTTAACTAATTGCAATGATTCAATTTTCCTTTTGTGAGTGAGGAAATCCCTCATGAATTTTGCATATTTAGGCATTTGGGTTAGGACCTCAATAAAAGGAATATTAACATGCAATTGTTTTAGTAAATTTTCGAACTTTGCGAATTGCTCATCGGTCTTTTGACGATTTAACCTACCGGGGTACGGAATTGGAGGAGTCTTGGTGGGCTCTTGATTTGGTAAAGAAGCCTTTTCTGATGCGGGCGGAGTCATGGTTTGGCTAGACTGGCTTCTTTCATCTGGCGGTAATGGAGCCTCCTCGGGACCCACGGTTCGATTTCTCAATGTGATGAGATGTACTTGTGCTTTCGGGTTGGTTTCGGTATTGCTAGGTAATGCGCCTTGTGGTCTCTCGGAGAAATTTTGAGCTATTTGATTTAATTGTTTTTCAATGTTTTGAATGCTAGCTTGTTGATTTCTAAAATTCGATTCCAATTGTTGAAATCGATCCGAGTTTTTCTTTTCGGTGTCGGAGATGAGGCGAGATACAGTATCTTCAAGCCTTTCTCTTCCACCTTGTTGTTGAGAGAAATTTTGTGGTTGTTGAAAGTTAGTTCGTTGGTTTTGTTGGTTACTACTATTGTCGGGATCTCTCCAACCAAGGTTTGGGTGGTTACGCCATCCTTGGTTGTAGGTACCCGTTGGAGGACCCGACGACCTAGGTCTGTTATCAATGTAGTTTACCGTTTCTGTTTGTTCATCTAATTCTTTCATACAACTCCAATTTTCATGTGTCCCACCACACCCTTCACAAGCCATAACCGAGGCCGTTTTTGTCATTTCTAGCTTTTTGATTTTCGAAGAGAGGGCCTCGATTTGGGCTTGTAAAGAGGTGCATTCATCAACCTTATGGGCGCCCGGGGCAATAGATTTATTACCTCGGGGAGTGTGCCATTGAAAATTGGTTTGAGCAATTTCCTCAAATTTGATTATATATTTCATTTGGGCGACGATTACCTAAAAGTCCCCCAGAGCTAGAATCAAGTGTTTGTCTTGTGTGTGGCAACAACCCATTGTAGAAAGTGGATACTTGTTGCCATACCGTAAGATCGTGATGAGGACACTTTCTTAGTAGCTCCTTGAACCTTTCCCAAGTTTCATATAAGGATTCCCCATCCTCTTGTGAATATGTATTAATTTCAGTCATTAATTTAGCCGTTTTAGCAGGAGGGAAATACTTATATAGAAACTTTTGGGCTAGTTCATCCCAGGTGTTTACCGAGCCAACTGGGAGGGTGTTAAGCCAAGCCTTAGCTAGATCTTTTAGTGAAAATGGAAACATCCAAAGGAGAATGGCGTCGTTTGATGCTCCATTGATCCGAAAGGTATCACATATTTCCAAGAAATTAGTAATATGCAGATGGGGATCCTCGTCCGCAAGCCCATGGAAGGTTGCGGAGTTTTGAAGCATTTGTATCAAATGCGGCCGAAGTTCGAAGTTGTTGGCTTCGACATTCGGTGCATTGATAGCGGCGCCTAGATTACCTACGGTGGGTCGTAGGTAATCCATGAGGGTACGTTGGTGTGCCATTGGAAGTGGGTCCCCCGAAACTTTCTCTTGATTTTTAGCTTTAAGTCTTTTTCTGAGAAATCGTTCGGGTTCTTCTAGAGGTTCTTTTATGTCTCTACTAGAACTGGAGCTCATGCACTACGTAGGAAGTTTAAATGTGGTGCCAAGGTTCCAAGTCCTGTGATAAAAACAAAAGAGAATGTTGGTCAGAAGGTTCACCACGGCCCCGTGCTCAGTGAACATGGCCCGTGGTCAAGTTTACAGTAATTGTTCTCCGGATCCCTGTTACTGGGAGTTGGACACGGCCCCGTGTTGCACCGACACGGCCCCGTGCTCAGCCCTCTGTAACTCGGAAAATAAAAACTGCCAGTGATAGTGCTGGTCACGGCCCGTGTCCGACCAGGCACGACCCGTGCTGAGCTTTGCAGAAACAGAAAAACTAAGAAAAATCCTAAAAAAATGAAAAATAAGAAAAAAAAAGATTAGGCCGTTGATTCCTAACTTTCTTAAAATCCTTGTGTCCCCGGCAACGGCGCCAAAAACTTGATGTGTGTGAAGTGTTATATATATTAGGTGTATATTTTAAGCCCCTTTAACACTTTTTAGTCAAGTTTTAAATTTATAAAACACGATATTTACTAACACTAAACACACATATGGGCAAGTGCACCCATCGTGAGCGTAGTATAGTGTTGGTAAGATACCGAGGTCGTCCAAGGACACAAGAGCTTTTAGTACCGGTTTATCCTCAACGTCTAATCAAATCAAAAAGTTTAGAAAAATGTTTTAAGCTAAGAAAAAATAAAAACTAACTAAAATGCTGAAAATAAAAATAAAAAGAAAAACAGATAGACAAGATGAATCACTTGGTTCCGACTCGTGTATAGTGTAACCTTTGATTATTTCCGCACTTTTGCACTTATTTAAGAGATTATCTTAGTTATTGTAGTAGGCCCCTCTTTTGAAGGTGACGTTACCCTCAACCCAGTAGTTTGAGTCAGCAAGGATACAATCCTAAAGGGTCGGATTATTGAAAGATAATTAATTAAGTTATTAATGCAAATTATGGTAGGCCCCTCTTTTGGAGGTGACGTTACCCTCGACTAAGTAGTCTGAGTCAGCAGGGATACAGTCCTAAATATCCGGGTTATAGTATTAATAGTAGTTAACTTATGAGGGGATCAAAGAGTTTGGACCCCCGCCATCCAATACCGTTAAGTATTGAAGGAGGTCCTACTAAATTTGACCCAGGTCCATTGCAGGACCTCTAAACGCTGAACAATGGCAAGACTCTTACCAAACCGTTCCCTTAACCCCCGACCAGGTAGCCAACATACCTCCATATAGACCGTGGAGATATGAATGGTGAAAATCTTTTATTTTATATAGACAGTAAAATAATGCCAAGACACCACGGACAAACGATAAGGAAGAATCACCTTCTACATAAGAAACTAGTTATTAAAGTCATTAATACAAAACCAAATAAAAAGTGCGAAAAGATTAGAAATAAAAAGTATTACACTAGACACTTGTCTTCACCAAGTGATGTAAAAGACTTAGGCAAACATGGCCTTGATTTTCAAGAACTCTTACGATCAATCTTGGATCCCGAGATGACTCACACACTCTATGATGGACAATGGATGATGGTGGTGGATGATGGTGTTATGGTGGTGGTGGGTGGTGGGTGGTGGGTGAAGTGTGAGAGAGGTGGTGTGCCAAGGGATGGTTTGAGCTTGAGCCAAGCACTCCTATTTATAGGCTGAACAGAAGCTCGGGCACGGCCCCGTGTCCAGTGGGCACGGCCCCGTGTCCACATCCTTCTCTTTCTTCATTTAATGCAGCTTGTCTTATTAGTTGACCACGCCCCCGTGTCCGCTGAGCACGACCCCGTGTGCAGAAGAATCTTTGTACTATGAAGATTTGCCTGGATTGTGCGAATCTTATAGTTGACCACGGCCCGTGTCCGCTGAGCACGGCCCCGTGGTGGGCAATAGAAGCTTCTACCCCTTTGTCTTTTCTGCTGACACTTGGGCACGCCCCCGTGCTGGCTGAGCACGGGGCGTGTTCAGTCTTCTGACCTCTTGTTTTGCTTGGGAAGATGCTGTCGTGGGGTTGGGCATATCACGTCTTGTTCCTTTTCTTGTATTTATGTTAGATTTTGATGTATTTTTGCTTCTTTTGTTAATTTGAGCTCATTTAATCCCGAAAATACAAAAGGAAGACAAAAGCACACTTTTTCCAATATTAGTACTAAAAAAGGGTTAGTTTTATGCCACAATTGATGTAATTTATATGTTGCATTTTGCACACATCATTGCCCTAAACGGGACTTAAAAGGAATGATGTCGTCCATGAAGGGATTGAAGATAAGCATGTCCTTATAAGGACTACTAAGGAAACGAATTTCAGCAAAAAGGAGTTTTCTTCTTCACTTTATTTCTGAATGCTTTCTCCTTGGTTGCACGTTGTACCCTAGCCGCAGTACGAAGCTCGGTAATTCAAAGCTCCGGATGTGGAGAATTTCCCCTTTCGGCTTCCTTGATTGGACACATATTCAAAATATATAAATTCGGAAGCAATAGTTTTCAGATTAGGGTTGAGAGTATTCCTATGTTAAGTCTAGACTCAGAAGGTCAAGGAATGTGCTACTGTGTCATTGAGATTAAACACAAAAAGGCTAGTGTTTAATTCACTCAATGTTGGCTCTGATACCAACCTGTCACACCCCGATATTTCCACGTATTACCGGTGGGCCCGGTGGGGAGTATCGTGACGTAGTTGATATCATCATAGTCAAACAGCACAATTTAAATGCACAGCGGAAGCAAAAGATAAATATATTACAATCCGAATATAAAGTAATATCAAGTATTACAACGGAAAGTAAAGGATCCACAGGCGGATCTTAAAACATAAACATTGTTCAACAGACTTTAGACGCCTAGAACTTGCAAGATTCCTTATTAACGCCCTGAGCTTCCTGCCAATTACGTTCAGTACCTGTCACTTAACCTTTTTGGAAAATACGTCAGTTTACACTGGTAAATACAATTAACCGACTCATTTGAAAAGGTTTAATAAAATTGATTTGAATGCACAAGGCACAACATATCTTTTATAACTTGGGACAATTATATAAATAATCTTGTATACAGATTTACATGTTCGTTATACGTTCAGGGCCCGATGTAGAAACCGAGTCAAGATTAACAGACACGCCACAAGTATAGGCCCACAAGAGAGGGAGATACCGTTTCCCTTATGCACTGTCAGGTGTATGCCTACACCCCGTGCATAAGACGTGGCCATTTTATAATACAATGATGTCAAGGATATCCGAGACATTGTGATCTTTAATGGGAGAATTGGCTTCATGCATAAGTGAAGTGTTTTCGCCTGTTGTGACATGTTCTTGTTCATTTTTTTTTGTTATTGACTGGTTCAATATGAGTATTTAAATACCAAAGTGGCAAAGAAAAAATCTTTGGTTCTTCCTCTATCTGAGCACTAACCTTGTCCTGTGGGAAGATGTTCTCAACAAATTTGACATCTCTTGAAACTACCATTTTCTTATTTTTGATATCAAAAACTTTGTACCCCTTGGCTCTGTATGGATAGCCTAAAAATATCCCGGGTCTCCCTCTTACTTCAAACTTGTCGCATCTCGTTTTTGTGCTTCGATAATAGGCAAGACAACCGAAAACTTTCATGTGATTATAATTAGGATTTGGGTTGTGAACCATTTCATGAGGTGTCTTGGTACCGATTATTTTGGATGGTGGCTTGTTTTTTATATAGGCAGCGGTAAGAATACATTCTCCCCAAAAGGTGGATGGTAATTTTGCCCCAAACTTTAACGCCCTTGTCGTTTCAAGCAAGTGCCGATGTTTTCACTCGACCACCCCATTTTGTTGCGGGGTGTGAGGACATGTGGTCTCAAGGAGCATCCCTTGTTCATCATAGAAAGACATCATTCGGTTGGATGTGAATTCTCCTCCGTTATCGCATCAGATTCTTTTAACGTTTTTTATCAAACTGAGTTTTGATCATTTTATGGAAGCTAATCAAGCAATCACTAGCATCCGACTTGTGTTTCAAAAGGTACACCCAAACCAATCAACTAAAATTGTCGACTATAGTTAAAAAATAATTTGATCCTGTCAAGGAGGGTGTTCGATATCTACCCCATATATCACAATGCAAGAGTTCAAAGCATTCTTTTGTTTTAATAGAACTAGTAAGAAATGGGAGTCTGGTAAATTTTTCCTTGGCACATGGATCACAAGTTTCACCATTTATTTTTGAAGAAACAAAATCAAGACAAGAGAGTTTATTATGGGAGGCATGCCCCAAACGTTGATGCCAAAGGTCACACTTAGCCATTGCTATCCTCTCGCTTCCCACCATCTTCATCCGATATAGACCTCGTTCGCACCACCCGTCCCAATCAATTTCCTCGAACTCAAGTCCTACATAACAAAGAAATACGGAAAAAATGTTACGGTACAACCGAGATCTTTAGTTAATCGGCTATCAGATAGTAAGTTACAAGTGAAATCAGGCACATATAGAACATTTCGAGTCTTTGATCCATTTGGCAAAGTACATGACCTTCTACCCTTGACTGGTATAGAGTTGCCATCTGGAATGGTTACCGGTAATTCATGTTTTGTTTCAACATTATCATGAAGAATTTTAAGCACATGGGTTATGTACACGGTGCAACCCGAGTCAAGAACCCATGGGGTACCTTCGTCGAATCTACCTGCCATGTTAGCCATAGGTTGATTGATTTCAACATTAGGCATACTCTTTGTAGTGAACATGTGTATAAACTGTTTATATTGCTCATCGTTCAATCCCGATATTGGGCTCGTTCCATTTTGTGCGGCATCATTCACAGCTGATGTGGCTTCAACGTAGGCTGCCTTTGGCCTTCCTTTTTCCGTTTTTCCTTTCCCGGGCCACCATTCCGGGTACCCTATTCGTTTGAAGCACCCATCTCGATTGTGTCCATTCTTCCCACAAACGTCACAATGTTCAAGCTTGTCATCATTCGCCTTCTTGTTCCCTTTAGATGTGTTTCGGTTCTGTATACTAGCAGCCCCGTCTTTTTTCACGAAAGCTTGAAACGCGGCGGCGTCAGCGGTTGTTCTCTTTCCCATGGAAGCAGCCTTTTGTTGATCTTCTGAAACAAGGTGATAAGCTTCTCCTAAGGAGGGTGTTGGTTTCATGGAAAGGATCTGCCTTCTGATAGTTGAAAATTCGTTGTCTAATCCAAGAAGGAACTCGTACAACCTTTCTTTGTTTCTTGATTTTGTTAACTTTTTGCACATGCCACACGTGCAACCAGTACAAGAACACTTAGGGACAAAAAAGATAGTACCGATTTCGTCCCACAAAGTCCTTAATTGAGTGTAGTACGCCGACACGGAAGATCCATTTTGCTTCGTCGTGGTCAAGAGCTGCTTTAGTTCGTAAGCCCTAGGGACGCTATCCTTTCCAAAACGTTCCCGCTGGTCCTTCCATAATTCTTTCGCAGAGTTTGCGTATTTTACGTTGACCCTAATCTCTTTATCCATGGCTGTAGTTAGCCATCCTCTGATCATGGCGTCACAAGAAGCCACAACATGTGGTCGTTATGTGTTTTCTCTGGTTTCGTTATTGTTCCATTGATGAACCCTATTTTATTTTTCGCAAACAAAAACGTCTCAATCTCTTGAACCCAGTCGAGATAATTGTTATCATTTAGGGCCTCGTTCACATGCATTTGCCTGAGGTAATCAGACGGATGCAAGTAGTAGGGTGAGGTGTGATCGGCGCCAGGATTGTTGTCTGATTTCTGGGTGTTTACTTTGTTGCCGGCCATGGGTATGATGATCGATGGTTTTACGGTTGTGTGTTTTGATCAATGTAAAAACAGAAAGTGGACCAATAAAATATACGAAAATAAATCACTTTCCATAAATGCTTCACCGGAAAATATGAAACTCAAATATTCAACTCTCAAACTCACTAAAATTCATGTTTTTGATAATATGAAACTGTTTTGACAAGTTTTCAATCAAAATTATCAACAACCAACCCCATTTTAGCAAGTTTTAGTCCATATTATCATGAAAGAAAGTGGATTTTCAGATTTTGTTCAAGAAACTTTGATAAACGCTCAAAAACCACTCAAATCTCACAAGAATGCTTGATTTTCAACAAGAAATCGAGCCAAGGCTTTGATACCACTTGTAGGTTCCTAAAGGAGGATATAGAGAACCTATTCCTTGTTGGTGAACACACAAACAATGCGGAATCCTTGTTTATATGCAAATCGAAGCAAAGAACACAACCAAACACAAGAAAGATATAATTGTTAAAGCTCAAAGGTTTGATTTGAGCATAGTAACACTACAATGTTCACAACCTCTCTGAAAGTGCTCTCTCATGTTGAAATAGAGTGTGTCCTGTATTTATACCACATACAACAAGGTTTACAACGAAATACAAGTACAGCACACGAAATACAACGAAATAGCTAGGACATTATCGAAATACACTTGAAACAATTGAGACATCATCGAAATACAATGAAATAAATAGGCCCACTATTGAAATAGGCATTATTTGTATATATATATATCGAAATAGAGGATGGATACCAAACGAAATAGGACTTTCAGTGTTTCGAAATAGACTTCAGTCTTTTTCGATATCCATACCATACGCTATTTCGATTATATGTAACCCATTACAAAATCCTTCTATTTCGATAGCTTTAATTCTATTTCGATGAAGATGTCTCATCTATTTCGTATACTCTTGTTTCAAATATTATATTCTATTCACATATTTTTAACAGGAGGATTGTTAAATATGTGTTCTTGATACGCGACGAACCGAACCATTCCACATCCACACAGAAGTGCATCAACAGAAACTTTGAACAGCCGCGACCCCCTGCCGAAGAAATAGAGTCTATTAATATGAAAAGTGATGAAGTTGAAAGGCCGACGTCCCCGAAACGTCAAACTACCGTCCCCACTTTCCAAGAAGCGGTTCGATGTTGTCCCCATATTCCTGGAAACGTTTAGGGGACGTCCCCATGGCGTTTTCATCCCCAAACTGTCCCCGGGATGGGTACTTAATGCTCAATGTCATCCACGTGATTCATAGCCAGCAATATTAGAAATATTAAACTGAATTATATTTAGTTATGTAACTGATTAATTGTTATTACTATTATGTGTGTGTATTATGTAAATAAACGAAGAGGCATGTGTCATATGTGACACCGTTTCGAATGACAGTTATTGGCGCCAAAACCTAACTGCCGGAAACAACCGTCAACCGCCATCTTCATGTCTGTATATATACATTTTACCGGTATGATAACCGGTACCAAGATATTATTTCCTTAATATCCTTATTCAAATTCTCACTAATTCTAATTCGAGTGTGTGTGTGTTCTTCGTGAATAATTTGATTCAACATGAAATCCAAATACGTTTGTGATGAATCAAGTTCCGTTTATGAAGACGATGTTCATGATAAACTTCCGCTGCCGACAAGTGGTATCAGAGCCACACAAGATTATGAAGGAGGAAAAATCTATGAGTCTGCATCGGTGTTTCCATGTAAGCACTGTTCTGATGAACAAAGAGAAAGAACGATGGGTAAAGTCTTTCACAAACGGTGTCATTACTGCAATCAACCAGGGCACCAAATTGCCTACTGCAAAGAAAAGGAGAATGATGAAGCATATCTGTTAATCCGTCAAGTTACTGAAACTGGAATACAAAAACAAGATGATGCGGTGGTTCGAAGTTCAGAATACATAGTCACTGGCACTGATGGTGGGTTATGGACGGAAATCTGGTATGTCAACACAAGTTTTAAACATCATTATTCTGGTAATCTCAATTTCTTCAAACGAATCAGAAACATGTTTGGTGTTGAGACAAACACCGGCGAAAACCATTTTTATTTTATAAGGGGCATAGGAGCAGTAGATGTTACATCTGGTAAAGAAAAATTTCGAATCCAAGGTGTTTACTATACACCGGAATTGGATAGAAATGTATTAAGTCTTGATCAACTGATATTTCAAGGCTACACAGTGAAATTTAATGGTGAAAGATGTAAGATTTTTCCGACATTCAGTACTCCTCTTATGAATAAAAGAAACAATGCAACCGGATTAACCCGTGAAGAAGAAATAGGCTTGAAAGAAAAGCAATCAATAATCGAAAGAGAAACAGAACATGAGAACTTCAAATCCGATTACTTAAACGGTTATTTTGAAAGGTTAAATCTCACTTCCAATGAACCCGATTAGAACGTGATGATTTTGCAATGTATGAAATTCAAAGAATTTCAAGATTGCAAAACACTATTAGACATGCTGGATGATGGGGAGTATGTAATGAAGTACAAGTATGAAATAGAGAAGAAATTCGAGGAAATGATCATGTGGTTCTTACAAGATAAAATGGGAATTCACTCAAGACCGGTTCCGATCTACATGAGCAATAATAAAAGGGTAAACCTGTTAGAACTATACATGATAGTCAAGAGAGAAGGGGGTCACAGAACAGTAACATCAAACAATCTGTGGGCAATGGTTTCTAAGGATATGGGGCATAATTATGAAGATGGAGAGTATATGAGAATAGTGTATGCCATGTACCTGGATGTCATCATTTACTACTACAAGTTCAAGTCAATTCAAGATAATGTTAGAGAGGAGCATACTCAAGGAGCAGCAAGGACCGAAGATGCGGCTGCAGTTGGAGAAAGAAGAACAGCTAGTACCGGATGCATACCAGATGATGATCGAGAACATTACGCCTTGTTCGCAGGAAATGACTGGATAGGAATGAAGAAAACACAATGACGAAGGTTTGATTTCTGGCAAGCTGAAAAGGCTGTGAATGAAGCCAACCGAAGTGTCTTAATGAACTCTCGTGGATATAATCCAGTTTAAGGGGGAGTATTAGAAATATTAAACTGAATTATATTTAGTTATGTAACTGATTAATTGTTATTACTATTATGTGTGTGTATTATGTAAATAAACGAAGAGGCATGTGTCATATGTGACACCGTTTCGAATGGCAGTTATTGGCGCCAAAACCTAACTGCCGGAAACAACCGTCAACCGCCATCTTCATGTCTGTATATATACATTTTACCGGTATGATAACCGGTACCAATATATTATTTCCTTAATATCCTTATTCAAATTCTCACTAATTCTAATTCGAGTGTGCGTGTTCTTCGTGAATAATTTGATTCAACATGAAATCCAAATACGTTTGTGATGAATCAAGTTCCGTTTAGTTTATGAAGACGATGTTCATGATAAACTTCCGCTGCCAATAAGCAACTATTCCAAAGTTGCCACTGAGGCATTTTTTCCAACTGATTATCGATGGCCTTTTACCAGCATATGGCCAACATTTTCTTAGATTTTAGTGATGGAACAACCATCAAAACTAGCTTGATCAACAAACGACTAAAAAGACTTGGTTGGAATCTTTACTAACATCGATGAAGGGATATGGTCCCAAATGGCATGCATGACCATGTGCATACAGGACCATACTATTGACACTTAAACACTCAGCTGATGCTAGGGTCTTCCTGCATGGGAGCATTCGTGCGTGTACATAATGACAACTTACATAAAGGGCATGTGGTACACTCGGCAGAAGCATGCAACTAATCAGGTTACAACAGGCTCTACAATTACAACGCCCAAGATGGAGGAATCAAGCAAGGGACAACAAGTACCAGAGGCGTCTCTGAGAATTCACGTACCCTGTTCGAGCTTAAAAAAATGTGCCCTTCAGTAATGTTTTATTATTATTTAAAAATAAAAATCAAATTAGTATTGAACTCAATAAACCTAATGCCAAGTGGGCTAAATTCTAAACCATAAAAAAATAATTTGTAAACGGGCCTATAATGGAATTGGTATATGTTTACTATTTAAAAAAATAGCATATATATATATATATATATATATATATAGGGGAAGGTTCTATGCAGAACATAAATTATTGCGAGAACACGCAGAACAAAATGAATCACCTATTTTTTCAATCCTAAAAACCTAAAAAGTAAAGGGAAATGTTACAAATGGAAGATTTATTGTTTCTCAAACTAGAATTTAAAACAAAATATGAAAATTTTTTATTTTTTTATATAACCTACACATATGTGCATTCTATGTAGGTTAAATTACCTACATGTATGTAGGCTAAGTATAGGTAAAAATACAAGGTTTACCATGCATATATAATATACATACGAATGTAGGAAATATAAAATTTAAAAATATGAACTTTAAATCATAAAATCTAGTGATTTAGAGTTGTTCTTTTTGTTCTCGCAATAATTAGTGTTCTGTAATGATCCTCATCCTATATATATATATATATATATATATATATATATATATATATATATATTGGATTTCTTTTTAAATCGTGTGCCCCTTGAAATCACGTGCCTTGTGCGTAGGTCCTCCCCGCACACCATCAAAGCCGCCACTGACAAGTACGAAAGGACGAATGTGTGGCACCAATCAGCCGTCGCCAGACATTGTAACACGATCTCCGCTAACGGTTGATTACATGCCCGAGAGAAGGTACACTTGGACAGTGACGGGTAGCCAGTCACGCCACGCCACACCACGTCACCTCCACCTTTGTAGACACTACCTGTCTTGCAAGAGGTACCAAATGGATATTCTTAGACAATGACAACTGTACTCGGGTCCGTCAGCCCACAATCCTTCTCTCCTACCTTCGCTATAAATGCCAGGCTCCTCTAAAGGTTTAAGTATCCAAACTTTAGCTCTATCACTCTTATCACTCGCTTGTTTCTTTTATCCATTGAAAGAACAATACTTCTTCTCACGCTAGAAGGTGGCTACGATAAGAATCCCCCACCTCTCCTTCTCGTACGAGCTTCATGGTGTTCTTTGTTTTGCAAATTTAATCTCCAAGGAACGCAGTTGTTGATCAAGAAAAGATAAAGGATTAAAAACTTTTTCGAGACTACATCCTCAAGTCTACCGATATTTTATACTACTTATCATCCTTTTCTTTTTGATTCGATCACATGGCTGATTAAAACACTCCTTTTTCCAACCTTTGGTTCACACTCTCAGTCTGTGGCTACTGTGGGCAACACGCACATCCAAAGCCCCCACGCTAACGAGTACAACGAAGGGGATTTCACTAAGGGTGGGATCTCGCATGCCCACGTAGTGTTGCGCGAACAAATCGGCACACCACCCCAACCGCCCAAAATGCGGGTCCCACCACTTAACTGAGTTCGTAACTTCAAGAAGGGGAATCCCCTACCTCTTGGTACATGAAGTCTCAAGCTACAGTAAACGCAATGTATGCGTAGCTGTGCGCATAAGCGCAAACACCTATGTAGCAACAACTGATCGAGCATCTAGTTCCTCGGACTCTAGATTACAACTCTCCACAACGCGACCATGCATTGTCTCATGTAGCAGTCGGGCGCTCAGGTGGAAGCGAGCAGCATCGTTAGAGAGACTGAATATGAGCAGCTTCACAACACACTTACTGGTACAAGAAGACACAATGATACCCAATATGAGTACCTTTGTAGGCGGACTCCAATCCACCAACGTCTAGGACCCCACCGAATCCTTGACGAGTGGGACACACAAACAGTGGAGTTCGACCTTAAATATTGTTAGAACCCATTATTCAGCTATGTAAGTGTTGAAGAAAAATAATGAAGAATCTGATCACATTGATCAAATCTGATGTTAAACAAGTCAAACCAACAGAAGATATGTGACAAAGGACGAATTAAAGAAGGATCGACATCAAGGAAAGAATATACACTCATCTACATTGAACGAAGAATACTGGGTTTCTGATCAGTCTGATATCATCGTATTCATCTGATCAGAACAGATCATCAAACATCTCACCGATCAAATCCATCAAAAATCTGACGATGAATCATCAGAAATTAGTTTTGGCCAACTATACTGTTTTTGTTTAATGTATTATTTAAATTTAAATTCAGTTAAAGTTTTATTATTTAACGAGGTTTGTATTCAAATTATTATATTAGAAATCGTTTACAAAAGTAACTAGCATTTTGCTATTTTTGGATACCCAACTGTCACTATCAAAATAATGTATATTCTATACATTTTTCAAAACAAAGTGAGCATTAACAATATGGAGTAGGATCAAATATAAACCACATTTTGTATACAAACTGTAAGAATTATTTAAACGGTGTCATGTGGCATCCAACCAATTATAGAGAAATGGTAAAATGATAACCTAAATAATATCAATTATCTTGAATTCCTTATAATTATGTTAACAACCAATTAATTCTTTATTTGAATCTTTCTTTTGTTTTCAATGTACTGATAAAGAGAAGTGCTGATATCATTTCACATATGTGCTAAAATTAATTATCTTGATTAATTTTCATGCGCTAATATAATTCAAAAGTGCTACTTTTATGTTTGTATTGTTTTAGTATGTGCTAATTTAACTTTTTTTAAGTGATATAATATGTTCTTACGGTTTGTAGGATAAATATGGTTTGTACCGCCGGAACCAACCCCTCGACAATATAGCGAATGCCTATTGCCTAACTTTAGCTGATATTATTGGTTTGAGTAAATTACAAGTTTTGTCCTTTATCTTTACATCAAATTTTAGGCGTTGTCCTTTAGGAAAAAAGTTGACAGGCTGTGTCCTTTACGTTTCAAAATCTTGCAAGTTTTGTCCTTCAGACCAAACCAGGTTAGAAATCTCAGTTAAAATTCCTTGATGCGTGTGAGTGTTATATAGTTTTTAATGTATATTTAAGCCCTTTTTAACACTTTTAGCCAAGTTTTAAATTTATAAAACACGATATTTACTAACACTAAACACACATATGGGCAAGTGCACCCATCGTGAGGGTAGTATAGTGTGGGTAAGATACCGAGGTCGTCCAAGGACACAAGAGCTTTTAGTACCGGTTTATCCTCAACGTCTAATCAAATCAAAAGTTTAGAAAAAGGTTTTTAAACAAGAAAAATAAAACTAACTAAAATGCTGAAAATAAAAATTAAAAAAAACAGATAGACAAGATGAATCACTTGGATCCGACTCGTATTTAGTGTAACCTTTGATTATTTCCGCCCTTTTGCACTTTTTAAGAGATTATCTTAGTTATTGTAGTAGGCCCCTCTTTTGAATGTGACGTTACCCTCAACCCAGTAGTTTGAGTCAGCAAGGATACAATCCTAAAGGGTTGGATTACTGAAAGATAATTAATTAAGTTATTAATGCATAATGTGGTAGGCCCCTCTTTTGAAGGTGACGTTACCCTCGGCTAAGTAGTCTGAGTCAACAGGGATACAGTCCTAAGTAGTCGGGTTAAAGTTTTAATAGTAGTTTACATATGAGGGGATCAAGGAGTTCGGACCCGCGCCATCCAATACCAGTGAGTATTGAAGCAGGTCCTACTAAAGTTGACCCAGGTCCTTGCAGGATCTATACACTGAACAAGACAAGACTCTTACCAAACCATTCCCTTAACCCCCAACCAGGTAGCCAACATATCTCCATATAGACCGTGGAGATATGAATGGTGAAAATCTTTTATTTTATATAGACAGTAAAATAATGCCAAGACACCACGGACAAACGATAAGGAAGACTCACCTTCAACATAAGAAACTAGTTATTAAAGTAATTAATACATAATCAAATAAAAAGTGCGAAAAGATTAAAATAAAAAGTATTACACTAAACACTTGTCTTCACCAAGTGATGTAAGAGACTTAGGCAAACATGGCCTTTGATTGTCAAGAACTCTTACGATCAATCTTGGATCCCGAGACTACTCACACACTCTATGATGGATGATGGATGATGGTGGTGGATGTGGGTTGTGATGGTGGTGGTGGGTGGGTGAAGTGTGAGAGAGGTGGTTTGCCAAGGGATGGTTTGCAAATGAGCCAAGCATCGCTATTTATAGCCTGCACAGAAGCCCGGACACGGCCCCGTGTCCATTGAGCACGGCCCCGTGTCCACCCATTTTCTCTTTCTTCATTAAATATAGTTTGTCTGCATTAGTTGACCACGCCCCCGTGTCCGCTGGGCACGACCCCGTGTGCAGAAGCGTATCTGTACTATCAAGATTTTTCTAGATTCTGCGAATCTTAGAGTTGACCACGGCCTCGTGTCCGCTGGGCACGCCCCCGTGGTGGGTGATAGAAGCTTCTACAACTTTGTCTTTTCTGCAGACACTTGGGCACGCCCCCATGCTCAGTGAGCACGGGGCGTGTTCAGCCTTCTGTTTTCTTGATTTTGCTTTGGAGGATGCTGTCGAGGGGTCGGGCATGCCACGTTTATTCCTTTTCTTGTATTTATGTTAGATTTAGCTGCCTTTTTGCTTCTTTTGTTCATTTGAGCTCATTTAATCCTGAAAATACAAAAGGAAGACAAAAACACACTTTTTCCAACATTAGTACTGAAAAAGGGTTAGTTTTATGCCACATTTGATGTAATTTATATGTTGCATTTTGCACACATCATACCTCATGTGCAAGGCACATGAGGATACAATGGTCTTTTTCCATCTCAAACCCATTCTATTTCCCTATTTATAACCCTAAGTCCCTTTTCTCCAACCTTCACATTAATCTCTCTCTGTCTCTATGGCTGGCCACCAAGAACCACCACCAATATCCCCATTCTTCTGAATTGGTGGACTCGATTGTAGTTGTGCACACTGCAACTTCTCTCCCGTCTTTGAGTTTTCATAAGATTTCAACAAATCCAACAAACAAAGATCAACCCCTAAAAAAAAAAAAAAAAAAAAAAAAAACCCCAACAACAACCCACCTCAAAACATAAAAAACCCACCTCAATTACCAATCCCAAACATAAAAAAAAACCACATCACCAATCCAACAAAAAGCACAAACCTTTCCATTACCAAAATCAGATCGGTCATCATCATAATGGCGAGCATCATACTCAGCATCTTCAAGAGGCAACTGAACCTGAGCCAGCATAAGATAATTTGGCTCGTTTTCCGAGGTGTGGGTCCCAAGAATCAGCTTCTGAACGGAGTAATCTTTTCCGGTAGGCTCATCACGGTCCGAGAGCCACTCAATGGTGAGTGAAGGCCACTCGAGTGCGTCTGTGATGACCAGATCGTACAAAAAGGGTGTGTTCTTCTTCCATTTCACCCCTCATATCATCATCATCTTTGCCCATTATTTGGATGGAATTGGGGTGAAATGTGACAACCGGTGATTTACGGCTCTTAATTACGTGATTAACAGGTGATTAACGCGATAATAAATAGTGTTTACAGCACAAATTAACTTAATTAGGCTTTTGGAGTGCCTAGGAACGTCTATCCGACTTTACAGTACGCGTATGAAGATTCGCGAGGAATCTGCGGAACATCAAACGACAACGAACGGATACCGTACAAAATACTGATAACGCCACTATTATACGCCTTTTAATTTTAAAATTTTATTCTTTCGACACTTATGGAGTTTGGGACGCGTTATCGTGTATCGTAGGAATTACGGGCCACTTACACATGTGATGGGCTTGTGGGCCCTGGGCCCAAGCCCAAAACCCACAAGCCTAAACTTGCACATAATATATTAGATCTATACAAGATCTTATAAAATCTTACAAAATCTATACAAATCTCTACAAGAGATTGTGTCTCAAAAGTAGAAACCACAAGATCTCAACAAGATCTTACAAGATCTCTATATAAGATCCTCATCCTTTCATTTGGCACACTCAAACATACACTCACACCCTCAGATTTTTCCTCTGCTCTCTTTCTAACTTCATCTCTTTGAAAACCCTAACACCCCAAATCATATTCTCTGCAACTATAGCCAAACCAACAGCAGAAAAGAACTTCATATCTCAAAACAAGAACCACACCCATCTCCTTTCCCCTTCTCTGCTCGATGAAGGCCGGCTGCCGGTCCGGCAATACCACCGGCGGAGCGGTGGTGGTTGTTTCCAGCAACCGACAACCACACCCATACCCCCCTCTCTCGGTTCCCCTGTAACCCGACAACCGGAGCACCTCCAGTCGGACACCGACCGCCTTTTTGTTCACCGACAGCCACACCACCACTCTTGTTAAGTTGGATTTTCGGTCGACAGATGAGAGAGGGTAGCGGAGAAAAGAGATCGGAGCAGGGTAGTGACGGCGGCAGACGGCGCTGCCGTCTACGGCGAAGCGACGGTGGTGGGGGTGAACGACAATGGTGGCGGTGAAGCTTCACGGCGACGGTCTATGCATCGGTCCGACCATTTCACTGGTAAAACCCCTGTTTCTTTTGCTTTGTTTCTGAAAAAGTTATGTTGATGGTGGCTGGTTATTGTTGAAGATGATGATTTGATTTTTTTGTTTGTTTCGGGATATATTCTGGTCTCGTGGCTCCGGTTTTGGTTCAAGACGAACGGATCAGTGCAGTTCCAGTCAACTCAGTCAACAGATGGGTTCGGGTCAACTGGTCAGCTCATTGTTCGGGTCAACTGGTTAGCTCATTGTTCGGGTCAAGCGGCTTGGTCAGACGGTCCAATTTGGTTGACTCGGTCAAACCGAGACAACTCGGTCAAACCGAGACAACTCGGTCAAACCTGGTCAACTCAGCGAGTCAACTCGGTCAACCCGGTTGACTCGGTCAGCCGGTCAACTCAGTTAACGTTTCGACACGAAGATTCGGTAAAAGATTTAGGACACGATCATTATTTACGTAATTAACTTTCATTTTTACGCGTGAACGAGCTCGAACCGACTCAAATTAGTGTTTATCTTATACTTTATCTTTTTTACGAAAACTTTATATATTAACGATTGATTATTGATTGAATTTTGATAAAATAACCACACTTTAGTTGTCGGGGCTGTCCAAAAACA
This sequence comes from Helianthus tuberosus, assembly GCA_030545235.1. Taxonomy (NCBI): domain Eukaryota; kingdom Viridiplantae; phylum Streptophyta; class Magnoliopsida; order Asterales; family Asteraceae; genus Helianthus; species Helianthus tuberosus. The sequence continues at coordinate 16,122,204 of CM060430.1, read as the reverse complement.
GAGGAATCTCTGCCGGTTTTTTGAGAAACCCCGTATACAAAATATATTTTATAATAAAGGGAACTTTACGGATTCGAATCAAACTGCGAAACAAATATGTTTATCACGATTGTTTTAAACAAAACGACGATTTGGATATTATTTACGGAATGATTATAGTCATTATATTTATTCTAAATTTTGAAATCTCGACAATTCTTGTATAAAAATAAATATAATTCATATATATTTATTTCAAATATCCAACATGAACTCGTTTTATAAAAATAAATATAGTTATATATTTATTTCCGATAGTAAACAAAACAAATCCTTTTATAAATAAATATAGTGTTATATATTTATTTCGGATATCAAACAACACGACGATTCTTTCATTAAAATAAATATAGTTTATATATTTATTTTAAATATCAAACGACTCGTATTTCTTTTATAAAAATAGATATAGCTTATCTATTTATTTCAAACATCCAACAACTCGATTATAATTCTATGAAATAAATATAACTTTTTATATTTATTTTAAACGCCTAAACGGCATACTATATATCAACACACGACTTCTCAAAACGAGCTAACAAGTATAACTTCTTCGCTTCTTTTAAGTTAACAATTTACCGTCAAATCGTTCTGTCAAATTGGTTGGAATGGTTTCGATTAATTTTGTTGATTTTGTATCCTTTGTTAGTGTAGGTAGTGAATTGTTTCGGTTAGGCCAGGTTGCACCGTAATCCCGTAGCTAATGATCCGGTGGCCCTTAGGGTGGGCAGGGAGGACCACCGGCTAGGCCGATACTTCGAAGGGCACGTTATTTAAAAAAAACCGATATGTAAATGTAAAAATAAATAAATTAATAGGGTATACTCGTACAAACACCAACATTGGCCCACTTACAAAACTATTTTTATGGTTTACATTAGTTATTAGCCCAAGGGCACGTTTTTTCGAGGTCGAACAGGTACATGAATTCTCGGGGCCAGCATTCCGGTGTTTGTTGTGATTGGGTTCTTCATGTTGTTTGTTTGTGGTGATGTGGTTGAAAACTGTGATAAATTGAAGCTGCTATGAGTTAATTATATTTTAAAATTGGGTTGTAACTTGTAAACGAGTCTAGTCGAGTCGAGCTGAGCCAGGTTGGGCCAAGGCTCGGCTCATCTATTTTAAACGAGCTAAAATGTTGAGCTCGAACTCTGCTCATAAAAGCCTGAGCCGGTTCGTTTATCTAAAAGATAATTAATTATATATTTTTTAGACACATAATAATATTTTTAACATACACATGATGCAGAATTTATAAACCAAAGGATTTATAATTCTATGTATTAAAATTTGGTTATAGTTTTGGGTTTTAATTTGTTTATATTGAAATTTGGGTTTTTTGATATTAAACGAGCCTAACGAGAGAGCCAACAAGCCGAGCTTACCTTGGTTCGGGCTCGGTTCGTTTGACTTCGACCAATCTTTTTTCGAGAAAGCCACGAGCTTTTTGATAACCCAACTTTGATCTATAATATTTAGTTCAAGTTGTGATTTTTTGTGCTATTTGTAACCTGTTGTCATGATTGCTGACATATAGCAGATGGGCTACAGTTAGGGTTTTGAGATTTGATTATGACACGGAGAAAGTATAAAGAAATGTGGTGAACTCTTGCGGCGAGTTTTACTACAGAATCTTTGTTGGGCCATGATGCAAGAATGGCCACCACTAGTGCTGCAACATCAGGCTGCAAGGTAACCCAATTGTAAAAAAAAATTATTTACTTTTGTTGTGTTGTTAAAGGATGAATACCATAATAGGAAAAACCGAAAAACCATTATACTTTCTTATATTTCACGACAAGGTCACTCAAACTAGTTTTTGTCGATATTAAAGTCTCTCAGATTGTAAAAAATAAACGGAAAAAGTAGCTAAGTTAATGTTTGTATATTGAAATCCCTAAACTCGTTTGAAATGTGCCTACTTTTGTTCTGTTTTGTTGTTTAAAATGACTTGTTAACTCTTAAATTGGTCAAAATAAGATTGTATAAACTTCTTTTGCAAATATGTTGAATGTCACTTTATCAAATTTTGACCAATTTAAGAATTTACAAGTAAATTGTTTTAGAAGAAGATTTCACAAGTACTTACATTTTAGAACAGTTTAGGGACTTTAATATATATATAGGGGAAGGTTTAAATGAGAACGCTTAATATTGTGAGAACCGTGAGAACGAATGAAAAAAACACGAGAACTTGGTCAAAAACAATTCAAATTCAATTTTTTTACACTTATCATTATTATTCGAATACAATGTTAGAAATTTAGTTTACACCTTTAAATTTACGTGAATTCGTAACTAAAGAAAATTTGCACATGTGTAAGTTTGTGACTTACACATGTGTAAGTTTGTTATATTTACACATGTGTAAACAATTTAATAAGCGTTATTTTGAGAGGATAAATGAATTATTTGATGTTGTAAATTCTTTGTTTGATGTTGTATCTTATTTACAGTGAGCTTTGTATTAAAAAAAATTGATTTAGATTGCTTTTCTTATTTGTTCTCACGGTTTTCGCAATATTTAGTGTTCTCAAGATAACCCCCCCCCCCCCCCATATATAGGGGGCCGTGAGAACGAATAGGAAAACCAATTCAAATCAATTTTTTTAATACAAAGCTCACTGTAATCAAGATACAACATCAAAAAAAAGAATTTACTCATTAAATAATTCATCTCTCCTTTCAAAATCACTTTTAATAAGTTTTTTACACATGTGTAAATACAACGAATTTACACATGTGTAAATGGCAAACTTACACATGTGTAAATTTTCTTTATTTACGAATGTAAATTTAAACGTGTAGATTTAATTTTTAATCTTCTATTTGAATAAATGATAAGTGTAAAAAGAAATTTTGAATTGTTTTTGACCAAGTTCTCGTGGTTTTTTCATTTGTTATCACGGTTATCGCAATATTTAGCGTTCTCATTTAAACTCTTCCCTATATACATATATAGGGCTTGGCTATACAAGAAACCCCATCTTTTTTAAGAAACCTTGGAAACCCAATGTGAGCCATTGATTGTCTTTCATCACACTTGATCAATGGCTCTCATAATTTTGGTAACAATTAGATTTAAAAGAAATGTAATAATACACATTAGTCAACTGAAAAGGGCATTTTGGGTAGAACATTTCCTTCTCTCTCCACTGGCTAGTCTTATCATCTCTCTTTAATGCAATCATCTTTCTCTCTCTTCATATCCAATTCAAAATCACAATCTCTCTCTCTAAAAATCACAGATCTCATCTTCTCCTCCCCCGAATCAAAACCCTAGCCCCCATGACTTTCCCTTCTCTCTACATAACACTTACAACCTGCAAGCCTAGAGAGAGAGTGAGAGCCGTGAGAGAGAGTACCAGAGAAATCGAAAGAGAAAGAGATGTCCAGAGAAATCAAAAGAGAGATAGATAACTGGTATGTTTCCAGCCAAGAACACACATACAAGTGTGTGAGAGAGAAGAAGTTTGAAGTATGTTGTTTTAGAGAGAGAATGATGACACACGCACAGTGTGTGTGTGAGAAAAAGGTTTGAAGATCTTCTTCATGTTCATCGGACGGTTATAGATCCGGTAAGTGTTCTTGAAATATCATTTCACACTTGATTTTTTGTTGAAATGGTTATTAATATGTTTTTGTGTGCTGAAAATGTTTTAGTAATGGTTGTTAATATGATTTTGTATTTTAAATAAATCAAAAACTTTAGGATGAGATTTTGAACGAGTTTTTTTTGTTGGTTTGGTTGCTTGTTAGATGCTTTTGATCTTAATAGTAGCTGTTTTTTTGTTGGTTTGGGTTCCTTGTTTGGGTTTTTGATCTGAACAGTAAATGTTTTTTTGTTTGGTTGCTTGATTCACAGACTCAGACCCATAACATGTGTTAAGCCCCCTGTTAGAATGTTATGTAACGTGTGTTGATTTACAAAAACAAACCCATAAAGGTTTAGGTTGCTTGTTTGGGTTGCTTGTTTGGGTTTTTGATCTGAACAGTAAGTGTTTTTTTTTGTTAACAATAATTTTTTTTTTGTTGGGTTGCTTGATTTACAAAGACAGACCCATAACATGTGTTAAGCACCTGTTAGAATGATATATAACGCGTGTTAATCATAATATGTTGATTATGATAACAATTACTCATTTTGTTTATTAGAGGCAATGTTACTTTTTCGGTAAATTGGGATTGCATATTCAACATATTAGTTTGTTGTGATGAGCAGGAGCTTGAGAAAACAGCCCTGAAAGAAAGGAAACTAGGATTCTTCTCATGTGGAACTGGTAATCCCATTGATGACTGCTGGACGTGTGCCCCGAACTGCCAAAAGAACCGCATGCGCCTTGCAGACTGTGGTATCGGTTTTGGGCGGAATGCCATTGGAGGCAACGACTTAACGGTTTTACATGGTCACGGATTCTGGAGACGAGTCATTTATAGTAACACATGTACCGGTAATGTGGATAGTATGTAACGTGTAATATGAAACGAGCCATTTATGGTAACACGTGTATCGGTAATTTTGGAATATATAATATGAAACGGGTCATTTGTTTTGCACAATTTTGGAAGTATAACATGTGTTAAGCCTCTGTTATAATCTTTTTGTAACCTGACATGTATTCATGTTTAAGCTAGTGGTTTACAAAACACCATGATGTGTATATACTGATCTAACATGTGTTACAATTTTTCTGTTTGGAACATGTAATTGCTTAACATGTGTTAAGCCTCTGCTATAATCTTGGTTTAACCCAACATGGTGTCATGTATAAGCTAGTGGTTTCCAAAACAATATTAACTTGTATAATCTTGGTTTAACCCAACATGGTGTCATGTACAAGTAATAAAAGTACAAGTTAGTATGTAACGTGCAATATGAAACGAGCCATTTATGGTAACACATGTACCGGTAATTTTGGAATATGTAATATGAAACGGGTCATTTGTTTTGCACATCTTGTAAATGTATAACATGTGTTAAGACTCTGTTATAATCTTTTTGTAACCTGACATGTATTCATGTATAAGCTAGTGGTTTACAAAACACCATGATATGTATATACTGATCTAACATGTGTTACAATTTGTTTTGCATATTTTGGAATGTATAACAATTTCATGCAAATGACGAGTCAGCAAATTTAGCAGATAAACAGCAAAGACAGACCGTCAACGGAAGATCCATCCCTTCTTAGTCCGCCATGAGACTCACCAACAAGCAAAAAAGGATATTTGTGTTACTATTGGGCTCTATGCATCCATTTTTGTTGTAAACTCACCAACAAAAATGGTGTTGGAGTCACCCGTTTTTTACGCATGCTAACATGTTAACAAACGTTATATATCATATGTTCCGGATGTTAATGAAAACAAATGTGAAAACAAACGCTGACATAAACGTAACACATGTTAATGAAAACAAATGTGACCTTACATGTACACTAACACATGTTAGTATCTGACCAACTATTGAGGGCGGTCATTTTTCCATCGTGCGATCCATTCGGCCTTAGAGAAACAAAAATGATATATTTTGGATTCAACAACACGTACCAGTAACACATAAACCACCTAAGATTTTATACACACGTACCAATAACACATGAACCACCAAATATCCCCTGGTTCAGGATGTTTGCTTTTGAACTACTGTTTTATTGTAAACTCACCAACAAAAATGTTTTGTGTTGGCGCCATGGTTCGGGATGTTTGCTTTTGAACTACTGTTTTATTTAAATGTTATAAAAATATACCAATTAAATGACAACCATAGATCTAGTTAATAGAACATAATCAATGGTTGATGTTTGGCTTCATAGAATTTCACAATGGTTTCGAATGTCAATCTAGTCAAATGAAATAAAATACATGGTCTACATTTATCCACATGGTCAAAGAAGTAATCATGTTCTTTTTGTCCTTTGTACATACTTTTTAAATTAACAAAGGTTAACACACGTTATATATCATTCTATCAGGGGCTTAACACATGTTATACATGAACACATGTCAGGTTACATCATGGAGTTCTGTTACAGCATGAACCACTAACACATGTTATAAATGAACGAATAGTTCCTTCCCAAAAAATGTGACCTATTGAATATCTTTTTTTTAACACATGTCCCCGCATTAACGTCGCCTACATCCATCCAGCTTGTCGATTGAATATCTTTATTGGTATGTTTCTGTAAATCAACACACGTTATATATCATTCTAACAGGGGATTAACACATGTTATGGGTCTGTTTCTGTACTATAACGCACAAAAACAGTTACTATTCAGATCAAAAGCCCAAAACAAAGCAACCTAACCAACAAAAAACAGTTACTATTCAGATCAAAAAGCACCAAACAAGGCAACCAAACCAACAAAAAAACAGTTACTGTTCAGATCAAAATCCCCAAACCATCAAACACATTTTTTAACACAAAAATAACTAATCCATGAATCAAAATCAAACGAGTTTGAAACCAAAACAAGTAATCCATGAATCAAAATCAAAATTTATAAACACCAGAAGAATGAAAACCAAACTAAGATCAATAGTATTGAAATTTATTACCTATAAACGTCATTCTTTTTTTTTTTGAAACAATAATCAATGGTATTGAAAAATAATTAATCTTTTGGCAACATTCTTAATTCTGGAAAAAAATAAAACCAATTGTGAAGAACGAAAATCAAAGTAAATGACAATTAAAAAATGAAAACCAACTTATTATTGACAGGATCTTGATTCTTCGACAGTAACTTGGTTCTTCGATTTCTTTTAAGAAATTAACATGTAAAGTTGAATTTGGGGTGTAAAAAAGAAAAAAAACTCGAACCCATAAAAAAAGGATGAAAAACCTTGATCATTCTTGTCCTCGTCAGTAGGGAACTCGTTGTGAATGACGTTCCCGTCAGTGGGGATCTTGAAATGGATGTTTTGAAATGGTGGATCTTGAAACCGAAATGAAGTTCATGGAAATGGATCTTGGGTAGAACTTGAAACAGATATGAAGTTAATGGAAAATGGAGGTTTTGAAAGAGTGGATCTTGAAACACAGAGATGAAGTAAGTTAATGAAAAAATGGAGGTTTTGAATGGTGGATCTTGGGTTTTGAAAGTAAATTTGGATGTGATGGGGTATTAATTATTGTCAAATCAAAAAGGGGAAATATCTAAGATAGAGGTGAAAATACCATAATGCCCTCAAGGATAAAAAGAATATGATATTTACTATCGACACATGGCAAAATCTAGACCATGCATTGAGTTTGCTAAGTTTTCTAAAAAATGGGGTTTCTTGTAGAGCATTATCCTACATATATATATATATATATATATATATATATAGGGTAGGGATCCTAAGAGAAGTCCACCCTATTTGAGAAGCAATCTGTACCACACATTTTCCCTAAGCAAACAATGCAAAAAAAGGGGAAAAAATGCAAAAATTTTTTTTTTTTTTTTGGAAAAATCGCAGCTTTTTCTTTAAGGATTAATTTTTTTATTTTTAAAAAAAAATTGGGATTTATACACATGTGTATATTGTTAATCTTTTAACTATACATATATGTATATACATGTTTAAAATTGAAAAAATATGTGTTATAAATCCTAAACCTTATACCATAAACACTAAAGCTAAACCCTAAAGCTAAACCCTAACTCTAAACCCTAATGCTAAACCCTAAAGCTAAACCCTAATTCTAAACCCTAAAGCCAAACCCTAAAGCTAAAACTAAATCCTAAAGCTAAACCCTTAATGCTAAATGTAGGTCCCTCGGAGGTTGAGGTTAAACCTATTCCTTGTTATATCAAAGACACTAGCAAGTGCGGAATCCAAGCTAGCATGCAAACCGAGATAGAACAAGCACAAACACAACACACAATCTTCAACGATTAACACCTCTTGTATTAATACGTATGAAAGGTCTGTTACAATGCAATGTTTACAAATCTATTTTGCAAACTCTCTCAGTGTGTGTGTGTTCCCTGTCTCACTCTTGTCTGTCTCTCTCAAGTGTCTCTCGTATGAAGTGAACACAACACATGGGTATAAATACCCAACACAGCTCGTCTGGTCGAAGGATCAGACAGACTGATCGTAAGATCATCTGTCGATCTGAAACCTACCGAAGGATCACATATACCTCGAAGGATGATATCCTTCGAGGTTCATCCATCGAAGGTTCATCTTTCGAGCTCATCGAAGGATCTAAACAATCCTTCGATGACACATCCTTCGACACAGACATATTACAACTATTGCTTAACTGTTTGGCCAAGTCAAACCGGAGGATGGTTGACTTGGTCAAACTTACAAGACTAACAAAGACATCGTTTGGTATCATGACGAAATACAGACAAAGTACAGACACAAGTGCACCAACAAACTCCCCCTTGGCTGTAGCTTTGTCTCGATCTTAATTCTTGTAGGTCCTTCGTGTCTTCAAGTCTTTGACGTCTTTTCAAGTCTTCAATGTCGGAGGATCTTTAAAGTCTTCACGTCTTGAAAGCAGAAAGTGTACCAACAAACTCCCCGTTTCATGTAGGAAGTGTGTTGACAAACTCCCTCTTAACATAAGCTCCCCCTTGAGTTATGCTCGTGAAATACTTGTTCTTTATGAATTGAGATCCTTGTGGTGTTGATGATGGTCAGCGGCAACTCGATCATCTTCATCATTTGAGTGCCTTCATGTCGTGTCTTCATTCCGAAGCTTGTCATCGACCATGTTCTCCTTGCCTTTAGAATCTGCACATGCAAGAAATCTAAACGCGTAATGAGAACAACTGCCTGGAATATCATAAGCAAACGACACACATGTGACCATTGTTCAATCAAACACCGTCCGACAGTTTGAAAGTTTAAAGTATTTCATCAATTTCAATTTTAACTTTCAACACTTTGCAAATTTCGACCGTTTATGAAGAAATAGTCATTTTCGGTTTTCGTTCAGGTTTCAGGTAACGAAGACTCGAGCTCCAACATCGTACGATCGAAAATAAGATAGAAATAAAATCTTTTTGGCTTTTAGAAAGTTTATATAAAAACACACCTAAAATCTTTTTGGTATTTTTGAATATTTCAAATGTAAAGACAGAAAGCAGTAAATAAATATATACACGGATGCAGAAACTGAAAGCATTAAATAAATATTTACAGACATTCTTTTTGTGAGTTTCGAGGGTAAGAGAATCATATTAGTGTACGGTCATGCCAAAACGCTCTTGTTGTTCAGTTAATTAACATTAAGATAAGCATCCTATAACAATTATCGGTATTGTTGTCCACTTAAGCTCAACTTATCAGATGTAATCATGGCGAGAGGATACGTTAAGGTATGATTTATACTTACCGACCGGTGTTCATCCACATCACGACACATTCCCGTATCAAGGTATGCACGAGGGTTCATCTTACCGGTGAGTATACCGATTATCATCTGTTTGACCGTATATGATGTGAGAAACTCACTTATTTTGATTGAAAACAAGCCCTATGTGATAGAATCACTTATTGATGAGGAACTTGATTTTCATATGCATGAGGGCACAGGAGCAAGTTCGTGAACAGGTCAGTACTTTCGTACAGCAGAGAGACGAACTTGACTCCCGGATAAATGTGATATTTTATCACTTATTTGTTTGGACATGTGATTGTTTATCACTTATTGAGGTCGAATGCAATATGTACACGTATGTATAGTATCATGGAAGATCTAGACTTGCGTCCCCGTTATTTTTCGGTAAAAGATACAACCATGATACCCAGATGATAAGCAGCATAAAGACCGAATATCTCAGAACCTCGGCAATCTCTCAAACGAAATTTCGGTACTAAGACCATATGCCAATGAGTGGTTCCCACCTGGTCTTCAGTCGATTTAAGTTTATATCACCCTGCACACTTTAAAATGATTGTGAGCCTACCGATACATCTTATATAGAGCTGCTTATCATTTTTCATTTAAGGTTTAAAGAGGTTTAGACAGACCACTGATGTACTATCACTTTCTCTTTTGCTCGCCAGGAAACTCATTTTTGTTTTTCTATTGTTTTTGTGTTTTTGAAATTTTTCGATGTTTTTGGGTTTTCAAATTTGGATTTACTCCCCCTAAAATCAATAAACTAAGATAAATTTAAAACACAAAGGTATTTACAAAAATGATTTTCCGATGTTGGTTTTACTCTTGCTTGACCTTAATGCCGTTTACCAATAATAAATAGTCAAATCTTGATTTGTCAAAAGCTTTGGTAAAAAGGTCGGCACGTTGGTCATCGGTGTTGGCCATGACAACATTGATGAGTTTCATAGTGAAACAATCACGTGTGAGGTAATATTCGAGATCAACGTGTCAGGTCAAAGAGTGTTGTACGAGATAATAATAATTCATAAAGCAGCTTAAATATCGACAAGTATAGGAGAGATTAGAAATTTAAAAACTGTATCCTGCAACTGCTTCGTGCATTGCCAGGAATCTGAGTGCTCTCCCAAACTGGATATCCATCCGGTGTGGATTTCAAAGTCGATTTTTGTAGCTACTGAGAAATCTCTTGACAGCAACAAGATCATAAACCTCTGGGTCCGGCTGGTCTTCCACATTGTACCAGCGAAGGTCTTTGTCTTTCTCTTGAGAAGTAGTGTGCGGCTGTTCGATCCACGCCAAGGCATCCACACACCCAGTGTAGTTTGATCAACCAACACATTTTCTTCAATCACACCGTAGAGAAAAGTACCCTACACGTTCATCTTGTTGACTTTGAACTTCTTGTGGAAGCAAAATCCATGAACCTTAAAAAGGCTCTGCATTCGCGTACTTTTCATTTGAATCTTTCTTGAGGACCCGATCAAAAACCATAACAACCAAATTTTTGCACATATCTCATCATGTCGAATTTGTCAACTTCACTCAACAACATTCTTTCATCAAACATCTTTGTCTTCTTTTCTCCTCTCTTCATCAAAGGCAACGATATTCTCCTTGGTTACAACAATGTTTCGGAGCCTTATGTCGCCGATCTTGTGCATGGACGCTCCACTATCAATAATCCTAAGACTATCAATAGTTCCTCCTGGAACATCCTGCAGACTCATTCAGAAATTAGTTGGAGAGGGGGACCCAAGCCTTCACAGACTTGGGTCGTCCGTCATCATCGAGAATCGTAACATCCATTTCCCGATGATTCGGAATTGATGTAGCTCCCCCTGAAACAGTTTCCGATTTTGGTTTCCAAATCTGTTTTTGTTTTTCATTTTTAACTTCTAACTTAACAGACTGTGTTTGGATAACCTCTGGTTTTAAAACCTTTTCAATTTCTTTTCTTTGTTTCTTTTTCTGTTTCATTTCCCGTTGTTTAACAAGACGAGGGTCCTGTCTTGGTGAAACATATCTTTTATGGTAATTGTTACCATGGGGGGCATCAACTTTGGCTTTTAACTTATGAAGATACGGACAATTTCGAATTATATGTCCAATTGTACCACATTCAAAACATGATCTTCGTTCAACAAACCCCGAAGTATCAGGTGATCGTCTTGCCGATGATGATGAACTTTGTGATCTCGAGGTACTAGGTTTTGAACAGTTTGGTTCATTTCTTTTCAACATTGTTGCTTGTTTAACAAAATCTAAGTTAGATTTGTTTTCAAACGTTTCAATTTTGTCCGTTCCCTTTGATTTCACAAAGTTTACCTTCTTGTCCTTTTTCTTGTTTTGGCTCTGTTTGCCTTTACCATTTCCTTGGGCAACGTGATTTTGCTTTCGTTGATTGTTTTGTTTTTGCAATTTTTGATTCCCATATTTCTTTCTAACTTCGGATTTTGGGATAGGAGCACACTGAGTTACTACAACTCCTGGACTCGACTTTCCCAAAAACGTACTGGTAGAATCTTCGAAAACTTAATCAATCAAAGATTGATTGACAATTTTGATAGGGAAATCCTTGTCTGAATATATTTTATCAGATCCAATCAACGTGTAAAGCAAGTTCACGCTTGCACAACTTCCAGATGAGGATTCAACAGACTTGGTTGTAGCAGTCACAGACGGTTTTGCAGGTGGATCACAAAGAATGTGATTCTCAAGAGGTATGTCCTCTTCTTTGATCACCGCATCAGACTTTGCTGAGTCAGTATCATCGGATTCATAATCAGAAGAATCAGCATCCTCAATCACAACTGGAGGATCCTGATTCGGTTCGGCAGAAGACACACATGTATCTGCTGACACATCTGAATCTGATGATACTTCTTTCTTGTATCCGAGTCCTGTTGTAAATTCATTAACATCTAGAGGAACAGATGGTTCAAAGAAAGTTCTATTCTCCTCGTCAGGCATGGCATCATAATTGTGTCTCACAGGTGGTGGACATTTCTTGTATCCAATGCATGTGACATCCCGTTTTGTTGATGCAGATTTGTGTCCGATGCTTGTCGAATAGATTAGTTTTATTTTACACTGAATTTGTAATAGTTAGTGAAACGGTCTATCGAACGTGTATAGACCCGCTCGTTTGAAGTGGTCAAACGAGAGGGTTATTCGGTTGACCGTGTGGGTTTTGCTAGACAAACAGTTAGATTATGGTTATATAATGTTTGGTGTCGAAGGATAAGGCATCGAAGGATTGTGTATATCCTTCGATGAGCTCGAAAGATATCCATCGATAGATGAAGATGGACCTCGAAGGATATGTCATCCTTCGAGGTATATGTGTATCTTTCGATAGCTGGATGATCGACAGATGATCTATCGATCAATCAGCTAGATCCTTCGACCATACAACCTGTGTTGGGTATAAATACCAACACTTTGTCATTTGCAAGACTAAGAGAGTGAGAGGAGGTTTGAGACCTCACCCAGGGAGAGATCACCACTTGATCTCTCCCGGAATGTATACTCCTTTGGTATTAGTTCGGTTATCATGTAATCGGGCCGATTTGTAACGTTTTACTACCGGATTAATACAAAGTTGTTTGTTTATCATTGCTAATCTCTTCCGTCTTTGAACATAATCACAAGAATCACGGTTTCGGTCCCCCAAACCCGGTCCTACAATTGGTATCAGAGCCATGGTGCCCGATTTAGTAAATCTAACCGTTTACTAAGTCACATGTGCTCTAGATCTGTGATTTTTGTGTTTTTTGTTCAAGATGTAAAAAATGGTGAAAATCAAGAAAAACTCAGATCTGGACCCGAATATTCAGATCTGTGCTGAAACGAGTGTTGGGTTTTTATGTTTTTCACCTATATAATCAAGTTATCATCATCAAAATCAAAAATACAATGTTTTCGTCAAAAATCTGCAAAATAAACAGCGCTGTGTTCTTGATGTTCTTGGCAGCTTCATATTTCGAAAGATCCACTCCCGAAAGATGAAACTGTGCTCGAAAGATTGAAACATGGTTCGAAGGATGACAGACTGTTCGAAAGATGTTACTTTCCTCGAAGGATGAAATTCCTTATCGAAGGATCATCTTTCGAAAAATCAAGAATTTGAAAGATATCTTGATCATTCGAAAGGTCTGATCAATCGAAGGATGAATCCTTCGAGAAACTTAACATCTTTCGAGGCATGACACACAAAAAAAAAAAAAAAAAAAAAAAAAAAAAAAAAAAAAGGTTGATGATACTTGATGGTTGAAAAATTGTGGGGTAGTCACGGTTACCGATGCAAATGTCAAAAATGGTGACGCGACTATTTTGGGCCAAAAACAACACGGTATGTTCACTTCCGCACGTCGATTGTTTATGATTGTTATCGGTTATTCGAAAATGTTCGAAAGCATTTTGTTATTTGTCATATTCTCGCATTTGAAGACGAACGTATGAACCTAGAACGCCAACACCGATCCTAACGAGTTCACAAAGTCTTTGGAGGGATACAAGTCGGATCCGATGGGGTACTAGGCGATATTGCTTTATCAACTAGAATATGCAACGAAGAAATCCTTTTTGTTTATTGTCATATTCTCGCATTTGGTAACGAATGAATGAACCTAGAATGTCAACACCGGTCCTAACGAGTTCACAAAGTCTTTGGAGGGATACAAGTCGGATCCTACGGGGTACTAGGGGACGTTCTTATTCAACTAGCATATGCAAAGAAGAAATTCGTTTTCGTGATTTTTCGAAAAACCAAGAACATTCAACGGAGATTGATGACAGTTCCGCTTAGTGGAGGGAACTGGTGAACATTTGACGACAGTTTCTTTGAAGTGGAGAGAATCTGTTAAGGTTTAGAAATCTTACCAAAGAAATAGGGGGAATAAAAATTTCGTATGTTGAATTTCTTCGGTAAAATTTCTAAACGCAATCACAGGTGGTAGAGTTTGTGATTTTCTGGTGATACAAGCGGTTCGGCGTGGAATGTTTTGCACATACACATATTTGAGGATTTTAATTAATTCTCCAGCCAGCGTGAAGGGTTTTGCACGGAAAAATACAGGTTTCTAAAGTCTACAGTAGTTACAAAAGCGCTGTTCACTGAAGACCTGGGGAATCTTAATGGAAGCTGATAGTTCAAGGCTGAAGACCTGCAGGATTCGGTTTTGGGTTTGATGTTTCTTTGGGATTTTACAGGGATCTGGGGGTAACTCAATTCGTTGAGTTTGCAAACGATGTACTTGGTCTAGCTGACTTCCTGAGTACTGATGCTGAAGATCCGTAGTGCATTACGTGGTCAACTTCACAAAAGCGAGACAATGAGATCTGGATGTAGTTCAACTAAGCATGCTGGTTGAGCTTGCAAGGGATACACTTGGTCTAGCTGACTTTCCTGAGTGTTGATGCTGAAGATTAAAGTGCATTACTTGGTCGATTCCACAAAGACGGTTTACAGAAGACAGTTCACCAGAAATCTCTATCAATGTAGTATGCTTGTATGAAACAGAGTTCTTATGACAAGATCAAGACTTGATGCAGTTCTTAAAGATTGGAACCCTTATCAAATGCCGTTTGGAGTGTTGGAAGATCAGCGGAAGATCGGTCAGTTGAGGAAATTGCACAACACCCAACACGGATACGCGTACTTTAAGGGGGAAATATTTTACAAGGAGCGTCAAGATACTACTTACCTGGATCATCGGTCAAGGGGGAATTCGTTAACACAGAGAAGATGAATACTTGACTGAAGATCGATTGCAGTTGCATTTTCAGCATTCGACAGCAACGGACAAGGGGGAATTTGTTGATGCAGATTTGTGTCCGATGCTTGTCGAATAGATTAGTTTTATTTTACGCTGAATTTGTAATAGTTAGTGAAACGGTCTATCGAACGTGTATAGACCCGCTCGTTTGAAGTGGTCAAACGAGAGGGTTATTCGGTTGACCGTGTGGGTTTTGCTAGACAAACAGTTAGATTATGGTTATATAATGTTTGGTGTCGAAGGATAAGGCATCGAAGGATTGTGTATATCCTTCGATGAGCTCGAAAGATATCCATCGATAGATGAAGATGGACCTCGAAGGATATGTCATCCTTCGAGGTATATGTGTATCTTTCGATAGCTGGATGATCGACAGATGATCTATCGATCAATCAGCTAGATCCTTCGACCATACAACCTGTGTTGGGTATAAATACCAACACTTTGTCATTTGCAAGACTAAGAGAGTGAGAGGAGGTTTGAGACCTCACCCAGGGAGAGATCACCACTTGATCTCTCCCGGAATGTATACTCCTTTGGTATTAGTTCGGTTATCATGTAATCGGGCCGATTTGTAACGTTTTACTACCGGATTAATACAAAGTTGTTTGTTTATCATTGCTAATCTCTTCCGTCTTTGAACATAATCACAAGAATCACGGTTTCGGTCCCCCAAACCCGGTCCTACACGTTTCTCTTTCTGTACGTCAATGATGTGATCCAACACATAGCTAGAGCTCAAATAACTGTCTAACTTGAGTCGGATCGCCTCACTTTCAGTTTTAACACAAGCCATCTCTTTTTGCATTATCTCAAGACGTGTGATATACAAATTTATGTCAGTTTGTTTTCTGGAAACCATTTTTGTCAGCTCTGTTTTATCTTTCTTTAATGTTTCAATCATCGATTTAAATTCCTTTTCATGGTTTTCATAAAACATGTTGGCTTCAGTGCACTTCGAAAGATCCACGGTTAACTTCTGATTGTGGATGAATGTCACATCATATTTCTCTTGCAAAGCCTCGTGTTTGCTTTGCAACTCACACCACTTATCATTCAATGAAACATGTTTGTCTTGCAAATCAAACAAACTAGCTTGTAAAGCATCATGTTTGCCTTGCAACTCAGACATGTTTGCATCTAAATCAGCACATTTAACATGCAATCTATCACAATTATCACAAATAACAGCAGTGGGTTCATCGACACATACCTGACTTGATGAACTGTCGACATTAGCCATAACGGCTGAATGGAGAGAAGAAGAATAATAAGCAGCTTGATCCACCAATATAGATCTCCTATGATTTTCTGCTGCAGTGTCTCCCAATACCTCATCAACTTCTGCTTCAACTGACACACTTGACGTGTCATCCAAATGATCATTGCCTGAAGTTGAGGATTCTTCATCTGAGCTTCCACTGTAACCAGAACTGTCTTCGTCTTCAAAAGACTCATCACCATTGGTGGAAGATTCTCCACCACTGGCATGCTTAAGATCCTTGACCACCTCAGCAAAACAAGCGGTTACAGTAGATGGCCGATAGACTTGCTGTTGTGGAGCTGGTTGTAGAGGTTTTCCATATAAGTCTGTTGTTGGAGCTGGCTTTACTGGAACTTGTATCGGATTGTCATATAAATCTGTTGTCACAGGAGGCCTTTGGGTTTGTTGTTGAGGCACTGGTTGAGGAACTGGTTGAAGCGGATTTCCGTACAGGTCTGTTGGTCCGGTAGATCGAACAGGTAATGGATTTCCGAATATATCAGTTTCTCTGATAGGTCGTTGGGTTTGAATACTCGGTGCGGGAGACGAAGTACCAAAATACATCTCTGTATTTACCGGAGTACCCCATCTTGGATTCATTTTTGATCAAGAATAATAATACCTAAAAAATCACAAACTTGTTAAACACAAACAGACTAAGGTCGAAGGGTCAAGACTTGTTCGAAGGATCAACAGTGTTCGAAAGATCACTGTTGAATTTCGAACAATGATTTCGAAAGATTCTCCAAACGAAGGATCCTTATCTTTCGAAAAAGAACTGTAGACCGAAAGATGTATGCTTCGAAAAGATTCCTTGGAACGAAGGATAAGTCACAGACTTCGAAGGATGTTCGAAGGATTATTATCTATCGAACCTCCTTTGATCGAAAGATGATCTTTCGACTTCGAAGGATATCCTTCGACCTGCACTGACACAGTTGACAAAGGTTGACAGGTTGGTGAAAAGGTGATGGGTAGGTGAAATCTTTCGGCAGAAGGTATGCTCAGACCATACTTTCTGCCAAAAATAAGATTTGAACAATAAAATATTACCCAAAAAGGACAGACTTATCCAGAAACCGGTCACCGGAGAAGCCGGAATTTTGGCCGGAAATAGCCAAATTTCTTAAAAACAAGTTTTTTTAAGTTACCCAAACCGACCTTTAACACACCCGGTTAGTTTAGAACACGTTTTAACGTAAAGAAATGCGAGAAAAACACAGAAAACGGGTGCTAAACAAAGTGAGTTTTTGTCCAAAACACTCCAAAGTCTTGTATAAACCCGGTTTTTAACAAGGAAAAGAGCCACGGCTCTGATACCACTTGTAGGTCCCTCGGAGGTTGAGGTTAAACCTATTCCTTGTTATATCAAACACACTAGCAAGTGCGGAATCCAAGCTAGCATGCAAACCGAGATAGAACAAGCACAAACACAATACACAATCTTCAACGATTAACACCTCTTGTATTAATACGTATGAAAGGTCTGTTACAATGCAATGTTTACAAATCTATTTTGCAAACTCTCTCAGTGTGTGTGTGTTCCCTGTCTCACTCTTGTCTGTCTCTCTCAAGTGTCTCTCGTATGAAGTGAACGCAACACATGGGTATAAATACCCAACACAGCTCGTCTGGTCGAAGGATCAGACAGACTGATCGTAAGATCATCTGTCGATCTGAAACCTACCGAAGGATCACATATACCTCGAAGGATGATATCCTTCGAGGTTCATCCATCGAAGGTTCATCTTTCGAGCTCATCGAAGGATCTAAACAATCCTTCGATGACACATCCTTCGACACAGACATATTACAACTATTGCTTAACTGTTTGGCCAAGTCAAACCGGAGGATGGTTGACTTGGTCAAACTTACAAGACTAACAAAGACATCGTTTGGTATCATGACGAAATACAGACAAAGTACAGACACAAGTGCACCAACACTAAACCCTAATGCAAACCCTAAAGATAAAGCTAAACCCAAAAGTTAAAGCTAAACCCTAATCTCTTTATCCATGGCTGTAGGTAGCCATCCTCTGATCATGGCGTCACAAGAAGCCACAACATGTGGTCGTTATGTGTCTTCTCTGGTTTCGTTATTGTTCCATTGATGAACCCTATTTTATTTTTCGCAAACAAAAACGTCTCAATCTCTTGAACCCAGTCGAGATAATTGTTATCATTTAGGGCCTCGTTCACATGCATTTGCCTGAGGTAATCAGACGGATCCAAGTAGTAGGGTGAGGTGTGATCGGCGCCAGGATTGTTGTCTGATTTCTGGGTGTTTACTTTGTTGCCGGCCATGGGTATGATGATCGACGGTTTTACGGTTGTGTGTTTTGATCAATGTAAAAACAGAAAGTGGACCAATAAAATATACGAAAATAAATCACTTTCCATAAATGCTTCACCGGAAAATATGAAACTCAAATATTCAACTCTCAAACTCACTAAAATTCATGTTTTTGATAATATGAAACTGTTTTGACAAGTTTTTAATCAAAATTATCAGCAACCAACCCCATTTTAGCAAGTTTTAGTCCATATTATCATGAACGAAAGTGGATTTTCAGTTTTTGTTCAAGAAACTTTGATAAACACTCAAAAACCACTCAAATATCACAAGAATGCTTGATTTTCAACAAGAAATCGAGCCAAGGCTTTGATACCACTTGTAGGTTCCTAAAGGAGGATCTAGAGAACCTATTCCTTGTTGGTGAACACACAAACAATGCGGAATCCTTGTTTATATGCAAATCGAAGCAAAGAACACAACCAAACACAAGAAAGATATAATTGTTAAAGCTCAAAGGTTTGATTTCAGCAGAGTAACACTACAATGTTCACAACCTCTCTGAAAGTGCTCTCTCATGTTGAAATAGAGTGTGTCCTGCTGTATTTATACCACATACAACAAGGTTTACAACGAAATACAAGTACAGCACATGAAATACAACGAAATAGCTAGGACATTATCGAAATACACTTGAAACAATTGAGACATCATCGAAATACAATGAAATAAAGAGGCCCACTATTGAAATAGGCATTATATGTATATATATCGAAATAGAGGATGGATTCCAAACGAAATAGGACTTTCAGTGTTTCAAAATAGACTTCAAGTCTTTTTCGATATCCATACCATACGCTATTTCGATTATATGTAACCCATTACAAAATCCTTCTATTTCGATAGCTTTAATTCTATTTCGATGAAGATGTCTCATCTATTTCGTATACTCTTGTTTCAAATATTATATTCTATTCACATATTTTTAATAGGAGGATTGTTAAATATGTGTTCTTTATATGCGACGAACCGAACCATTCCACATCCACACAGAAGTGCATCAACGGAAACTTTGAACAGCCGCGACCCCCTGCCGAAGAAATAGAGTCTATTAATATGAAAAGTGATGAAGTTGAAAGGCCGACGTCCCCGAAACGTCAAACTACCGTCCCCACTTTCCAAGAAGCGGTTCGATGTTGTCCCCATATTCCTGGAAACGTTTAGGGGACGTCCCCATGGCGTTTTCATCCCCAAACTGTCCCCGGGGTGGGTACTCAATGCTCAATGTCGTCCACGTGCTTCATAGCCAGCAACTATTCCAAAGTTGCCACTGAGGCATTTTTTCCAACTGATTATCGATGGCCTTTTACCAGCATATGGCCAACATTTTCTTAGATTTTAGTGATGGAACAACCATCAAAACTAGCTTGATCAACAAACGACTAAAAAGACTTGGTTGGAATCTTTACTAACATCGATGAAGGGATATGGTCCCAAATGGCATGCATGACCATGTGCATACAGGACCATACTATTGACACTTAAACACTCAGCTGATGCTAGGGTCTTCCTGCATGGGAGCATTCGTGCGTGTACATAATGACAACTTACATAAAGGGCATGTGGTACACTCGGCAGAAGCATGCAACTAATCAGGTTACAACAGGCTCTACAATTACAACGCCCAAGATGGAGGAATCAAGCAAGGGACAACAAGTACCAGAGGCGTCTCTAAGAATTCACGTACCCTGTTCGAGCTTAAAAAAATGTGCCCTTCAGTAATGTTTTATTATTATTTAAAAATAAAAATCAAATTAGTATTGAACTCAATAAACCTAATGCCAAGTGGGCTAAATTCTAAACCATAAAAAAATAATTTGTAAACGGGCCTATATTGGAATTGGTATATGTTTACTATTTAAAAAAAATAGCATATATATATATATATATATTGGATTTCTTTTTAAATCGTGTGCCCCTTGAAATCACGTGCCTTGTGCGTAGGTCCTCCCCGCACACCATCAAAGTTGCCACTGACAAGTACGAAAGGACGAATGTGTGGCACCAATCAGCCGTCGCCAGACATTGTAACACGATCTCCGCTAACGGTTGATTACATGCCCGAGAGAAGGTACACTTGGACAGTGACGGGTAGCCAGCCACGCCACACCACGTCACCTCCACCTTTGTAGACACTACCTGTCTTGCAATAGGTACCAAATGGATATTCTTAGACAATGACAACTGTACTCGGGTCCGTCAGCCCACAATACTTCTCTCCTACCTTCGGCTATAAATGCCAGGCTCCTCTAAAGGTTTAAGTATCCAAACTTTAGCTCTATCACTCTTATCACTCTCACTTGTTTCCTTTCTCCATTGAAAGAACAATACTTCTTCTCACGCTAGAAGGTGGCTATGATAAGAATTCCCCACCTCTCCTTCTCGTACGAGCTTCATGGTGTTCTTTGTTTTGCAAATTTAATCTCCAAGAAACGCAGTTGTTGATCAAGAAAAGATAAAGGATTAAAAACTTTTTCGAGACTACATCCTCAAGTCTACCGATATTTTATACTACTTATCATCCTTTTCTTTTTGATTCGATCACATGGCTGATTAAAACACTCCTTTTTCCAACCTTTGGTTCACACTCTCAGTCTGTGGCTACTGTGGGCAACACGCACATCCAAAGCCCCCACGCTAACGAGTACAACGAAGGGGATTTCACCTAAGGGTGGGATCTCGCATGCCCACGTAGTGTTGCGCGAACAAATCAGCACACCACCCCAACCGCCCAAAACGCGGGTCCCACCACTTAACTGAGTTCGTTACTTCAAGAAGGGGAATCCCCTACCTCTTGGTACATGAAGTCTCAAGCTACAGTAAACGCAATGTATGCGTAGCTGTGCGCATAAGCGCAAACACCTATGTAGCAACAACTGATCGAGCATCTAGTTCCTCGGACTCTAGATTACAACTCTCCACAACGCGACCATGCATTGTCTCATGTAGCAGTCAGGCGCTCAGGTGGAAGCTAGCAGCATCGTTAGAGAGACTGAATATGAGCAGCTTCACAACACACTTACTGGTACAAGAAGACACAATGATACCCAATATGAGTACCTTTGTAGGCGGACTCCAATCCACCAACGTCTAGGACCCCACCGAATCCTTGACGAGTGGGACACACAAACAGTGGAGTTCGACCTTAAATATTGTTAGAACCCATTATTCAGCTATGTAAGTGTTGAAGAAAAATAATGAAGAATCTGATCACATTGATCAAATCTGATGTTAAACAAGTCAAACCAACAGAAGATATGTGACAAAGGACGAATTAAAGAAGGATCGACATCAAGGAAAGAATATACACTCATCTACATTGAACGAAGAATACTGGGTTTCTGATCAGTCTGATATCATCGTATTCATCTGATCAGAACAGATCATCAAACATCTCACGATCAAATCCATCAAAAATCTGACGATGAATCATCAGAAATTAGTTTTGGCCAACTATACTGTTTTTGTTTAATGTATTATTTAAATTTAAATTCAGTTAAAGTTTTATTATTTAACGAGGTTTGTATTCAAATTATTATATTAGAAATCGTTTACAAAAGTAACTAGCATTTTGCTATTTTTGGATACCCAACTGTCACTATCAAAATAATGTATATCCTATACATTTTTCAAAACAAAGTGAGCATTAACAATATGGAGTAGGATCAAATATAAACCACATTTTGTATACAAACTGTAAGAATCATTTAAACGGTGTCATGTGGCATCCAACCAATTATAGAGAAATGGTAAAATGATAACCTAAATAATATCAATTATCTTGAATTCCTTATAATTATGTTAACAAGCAATTAATTCTTTATTTGAATCTTCCTTTTGTTTTCAATGTACTGATAAAGAGAAGTGCTGATATCATTTCACATATGTGCTAAAATTAATTATCTTGATTAATTTTCATGTGCTAATATAATTCAAAAGTGCTACTTTTATGTTTGTATTGTTTTAGTATGTGCTAATTTAACTTTTTTTAAGTGATATAATATGTTCTTACGGTTTGTAGGATAAATATGGTTTGTACCGCCGGAACCAACCCCTCGACAATATAGCGAATGCCTATTGCCTAACAAACTTTAGCTGATATTATTGGTTTGAGTAAATTACAAGTTTTGTCATTTATCTTTACATCAAATTTTAGGCGTTGTCCTTTAGGAAAAAAGTTGACAGGCTGTGTCCTTTACGTTTCAAAATCTTGCAAGTTTTGTCCGTCAGACCAAACCAGGTTAGAAATCTCAGTTAAAATTCCTTGATGCGTGTGAGTGTTATATAGTTTTTAATGTATATTTAAGCCCTTTTTAACACGTTTAGCCAAGTTTTAAATTTATAAAACACGATATTTACTAACACTAAACACACATATGGGCAAGTGCACCCATCGTGAGGGTAGTATAGTGTGGGTAAGATACCGAGGTCGTCCAAGGACACAAGAGCTTTTAGTACCGGTTTATCCTCAACGTCTAATCAAATCAAAAGTTTAGAAAAAGGTTTTTAAACAAGAAAAATAAAACTAACTAAAATGCTGAAAATAAAAATAAAAAAAAACAGATAGACAAGATGAATCACTTGGATCCGACTCGTATTTAGTGTAACCTTTGATTATTTCCGCCCTTTTGCACTTTTTAAGAGATTATCTTAGTTATTGTAGTAGGCCCCTCTTTTGAAGGTGACGTTACCCTCAACCCAGTAGTTTGAGTCAGCAAGGATACAATTCTAAAGGGTTGGATTACTGAAAGATAATTAATTAAGTTATTAATGCATAATGTGGTAGGCCCCTCTTTTGAAGGTGATGTTACCCTCGGCTAAGTAGTCGGAGTCAACAGGGATACAGTCCTAAGTAGTCGGGTTAAAGTTTTAATAGTAGTTTACATATGAGGGGATCAAGGAGTTCGGACCCGCGCCATCCAATACCAGTGAGTATTGAAGGAGGTCCTACTAAAGTTGACCCAGGTCCTTGCAGGATCTATACACTGAACAAGACAAGACTCTTACCAAACCGTTCCCTTAACCCCCAACCAGGTAGCCAACATATCTCCATATAGACCGTGGAGATATGAATGGTGAAAATCTTTTATTTTATATAGACAGTAAAATAATGCCAAGACACCACGGACAAACGATAAGGAAGACTCACCATCAACATAAGAAACTAGTTATTAAAGTAATTAATACATAATCAAATAAAAAGTGCGAAAAGATTAAAATAAAAAGTATTACACTAACACTTGTCTTCACCAAGTGATGTAAGAGACTTAGGCAAACATGGCCTTTGATTGTCAAGAACTCTTACGATCAATCTTGGATCCCGAGACTACTCACACACTCTATGATGGATGATGGATGATGGTGGTGGATGTGGGTTGTGATGGTGGTGGTGGTGGGTGGGTGAAGTGTGAGAGAGGTGGTTTGCCAAGGGATGGTTTGCAAATGAGCCAAGCATCGCTATTTATAGCCTGCACAGAAGCCCGGACACGGCCCCGTGTCCATTGAGCACGGCCCCGTGTCCACCCATTTTCTCTTTCTTCATTAAATATAGTTTGTCTGCATTAGTTGACCACGCCCCCGTGTCCGCTGGGCACGACCCCGTGTGCAGAAGCGTATCTGTACTATCAAGATTTTTCTAGATTCTGCGAATCTTAGAGTTGACCACGACCTCGTGTCCGCTGGGCACGCCCCCGTGGTGGGTGATAGAAGCTTCTACAACTTTGTCTTTTCTGCAGACACTTGGGCACGCCCCCATGCTCAGTGAGCACGGGGCGTGTTCAGCCTTCTGTTTTCTTGATTTTGCTTTGGAGGATGCTGTCGAGGGGTCGGGCATGCCACGTTTATTCCTTTTCTTGTATTTATGTTAGATTTAGCTGCCTTTTTGCTTCTTTTGTTCATTTGAGCTCATTTAATCCTGAAAATACAAAAGGAAGACAAAAACACACTTTTTCCAACATTAGTACTGAAAAAGGGTTAGTTTTATGCCACATTTGATGTAATTTATATGTTGCATTTTGCACACATCATACCTCATGTGCAAGGCACATGAGGATACAATGGTCTTTTTCCCTCTAAAACCCATTCTATTTCCCTATTTATAACCCTAAGTCCCTTTTCTCCAACCTTCACATTAATCTCTCTCTGTCTCTATGGCTGGCCACCAAGAACCACCACCAATATCCTCATTCTTCTGAATTGGTGGACTCGATTGTAGTTGTGCTCACTGCAACTTCTCTCCCGTCTTTGAGTTTTCATAAGATTTCAACAAATCCAACAAACAAAGATCAACCCCTAAAAAAAAAAAAACCCAACAACAACCCACCTCAAAACATAAAAAACCCACCTCAATTACCAATCCCAAACATAAAAAAAAAACCACAACACCAATCCAACAAAAAGCACAAACCTTTCCATTAGTCCCACCAAAATCAGATCGGTCATCATCATAATGGCGAGCATCATACTCAGCATCTTCAAGAGGCAACTGAACCTGAGCCAGCATAAGATAATTTGGCTCGTTTTCCGAGGTGTGGGTCCCAAGAATCAGCTTCTGAACGAAGTAATCTTTTCCGGCAGGCTCATCACGGTCCGAGAGCCACTCAACGGTGAGTGAAGGCCACTCGAGTGCGTCTGTGATGACCAGATCGTACAAAAAGGGTGTGTTCTTCATCCATTTCACCCCTCATATCATCATCATCTTTGCCCATTATTTGGATGGAATTGGGGTGAAATGTGACAACCGGTGATTTACGGCTCTTAATTACGTGATTAACAGGTGATTAACGCGATAATAAATAGTGTTTACAGCACAAATTAACTTAATTAGGCTTTTGGAGTGCCTAGGAACGTCTATCCGACTTTACAGTACGCGTATGAAGATTCGCGAGGAATCTGCGGAACATCAAACGACAACGAACGGATACCGTACAAAATACTGACAACGCCACTATTATACGCCTTTTAATTTTAAAATTTTATTCTTTCGACACTTATGGAGTTTGGGACGCGTTATCGTGTATCGTAGGAATTACGGGCCACTTACACATGGGATGGGCTTGTGGGCCCTGGGCCCAAGCCCAAAACTCACAAGCCTAAACTTGCACATAATATATTAGATCTATACAAGATCTTATAAAATCTTACAAAATCTATACAAATCTCTACAAGAGATTGTGTCTCAAAAGTAGAAACCACAAGATCTCAACAAGATATTACAAGATCTCTATATAAGATCCTCATCCTTTCATTTGGCACACTCAAACATACACTCACACCCTCAGATTTTTCCTCTGCTCTCTTTCTAACTTCATCTCTTTGAAAACCCTAACACCCCAAATCATATTCTCTGCAACTATAGCCAAACCAACAGCAGAAAAGAACTTCATATCTCAAAACAAGTACCACACCCATCTCCTTTCCCCCTCTCTGCTCGATGAAGGCCGGCTGCCGGTCCGGCAATACCACCGGCGGAGCGGTGGTGGTTGTTTCCAGCAACCGACAACCACACCCATACCCCCCTCTCTCGGTTCCCCTGTAACCCGACAACCGGAGCACCTCCAGTCGGACACCGACCGCCTTTTTGTTCACCGACAGCCACACCACCGCTCTTGTTAAGTTGGATTTCCGGTCGACAGATGAGAGAGGGTAGCGGAGAAAAGAGATCGGAGCAGGGTAGTGACGGCGGCAGACGGCGCTGCCGTCTACGGCGAAGCGACGGTGGTGGGGGTGAACGACAATGGTGGCGGTGAAGCTTCACGGCGACGGTCTATGCATCGGTCCGACCATTTCACTGGTGAAACCCCTGTTTCTTTTGCTTTGTTTCTGAAAAAGTTATGTTGATGGTGGCTGGTTATTGTTGAAGATGATGATTTGATTTTTTTGTTTGTTTCGGGATATATTCTGGTCTCGTGGCTCCGGTTTTGGTTCAAGACGAACGGATCAGTGCAGTTCCAGTCAACTCAGTCAACAGATGGGTTCGGGTCAACTGGTCAGCTCATTGTTCGGGTCAACTGGTTAGCTCATTGTTCGGGTCAAGCGGCTTGGTCAGACGATCCAATTTGGTTGACTCGGTCAAACCGAGACAACTCGGTCAAACCTGGTCAACTCAGCGAGTCAACTCGGTCAACCCGGTTGACTCGGTCAGCCGGTCAACTCAGTTAACGTTTCGACACGAAGACTCGGTAAAAGATTTAGGACACGATCATTATTTACGTAATTAACTTTCATTTTTACGCGTGAACGAGCTCGAACCGACTCAAATTAGTGTTTATCTTATACTTTATCTTTTTTACGAAAACTTTATATATTAACGATTGATTATTGATTGAATTTTGATAAAATAACCACACTTTAGTTGTCGGGGCTGTCCAAAAACAGAGGAAACTCTGCCGGTTTTTTGAGAAACCCCGTATACAAAATATATTTTATAATAAAGGGAACTTTACGGATTCGAATCAAACTGCGAAACAAATATGTTTATCACGATTGTTTTAAACAAAACGACGATTTGGATATTATTTACGGAATGATTATAGTCAATATATTTATTCTAAATTTTGAAATCTCGACAATTCTTGTATAAAAATAAATATAATTCATATATATTTATTTCAAATATCCAACATGAACTCGTTTTATAAAAATAAATATAGTTATATATTTATTTCCGATAGTAAACAAAACAAATCCTTTTATAAATAAATATAGTGTTATATATTTATTTCGGATATCAAACAACACGACGATTCTTTCATTAAAATAAATATAGTTTATATATTTATTTTAAATATCAAACGACTCGTATTTCTTTTATAAAAATAGATATAGCTTATCTATTTATTTCAAACATCCAACAACTCGATTATAATTCTATGAAATAAATATAACTTTTTATATTTATTTTAAACGCCTAAACGGCATACTATATATCAACACACGACTTCTCAAAACGAGCTAACAAGTATAACTTCTTCGCTTCTTTTAAGTTAACAATTTACCGTCAAATCGTTCTGTCAAATTGGTTGGAATGGTTTCGATTAATTTTGTTGATTTTGTATCCTTTGTTAGTGTAGGTAGTGAATTGTTTCGGTTAGGCCAGGTTGCACCGTAATCCCGTAGCTAATGATCCGGTGGCCCTTAGGGTGGGCAGGGAGGACCACCGGCTAGGCCGATACTTCGAAGGGCACGTTATTTAAAAAAAACCGATATGTAAATGTAAAAATAAATAAATTAATAGGGTATACTCGTACAAACACCAACATTGGCCCACTTACAAAACTATTTTTATGGTTTACATTAGTTATTAGCCCAAGGGCACGTTTTTTCGAGGTCGAACAGGTACATGAATTCTCGGGGCCAGCATTCCGGTGTTTGTTGTGATTGGGTTCTTCATGTTGTTTGTTTGTGGTGATGTGGTTGAAAACTGTGATAAATTGAAGCTGCTATGAGTTAATTATATTTTAAAATTGGGTTGTAACTTGTAAACGAGTCTAGTCGAGTCGAGCCGAGCCAGGTTGGGCCAAGGCTCGGCTCATCTATTTTAAACGAGCTAAAATGTTGAGCTCGAACTCTGCTCATAAAAGCCTGAGCCGGTTCGTTTATCTAAAAGATAATTAATTATATATTTTTTAGACACATAATAATATTTTTAACATACACATGATGCAGAATTTATAAACCAAAGGATTTATAATTCTATGTATTAAAATTTGGTTATAGTTTTGGGTTTTAATTTGTTTATATTGAAATTTGGGTTTTTTGATATTAAACGAGCCTAACGAGAGAGCCAACAAGCCGAGCTTACCTTGGTTCGGGCTCGGTTCGTTTGACTTCGACCAATCTTTTTTCGAGAAAGCCACGAGCTTTTTGATAACCCAACTTTGATCTATAATATTTAGTTCAAGTTGTGATTTTTTGTGCTATTTGTAACCTGTTGTCATGATTGCTGACATATAGCAGATGGGCTACAGTTAGGGTTTTGAGATTTGATTATGACACGGAGAAAGTATAAAGAAATGTGGTGAACTCTTGCGGCGAGTTTTACTACAGAATCTTTGTTGGGCCATGATGCAAGAATGGCCACCACTAGTGCTGCAACATCAGGCTGCAAGGTAACCCAATTGTAAAAAAAAATTATTTACTTTTGTTGTGTTGTTAAAGGATGAATACCATAATAGGAAAAACCGAAAAACCATTATACTTTCTTATATTTCACGACAAGGTCACTCAAACTAGTTTTTGTCGATATTAAAGTCTCTCAGATTGTAAAAAATAAACGGAAAACGTAGCTAAGTTAATGTTTGTATATTGAAATCCCTAAACTCGTTTGAAATGTGCCTACTTTTGTTTCGTTTTGTTGTTTAAAATGACTTGTTAACTCTTAAATTGGTCAAAATAAGATTGTATAAACTTCTTTTGCAAATATGTTGAATGTCACTTTATCAAATTTTGACCAATTTAAGAATTTACAAGTAAATTGTTTTAGAAGAAGATTTCACAAGTACTTACATTTTAGAACAGTTTAGGGACTTTAATATATATATAGGGAAAGGTTTAAATGAGAACGCTTAATATTGTGAGAACCGTGAGAACGAATGAAAAAAACACGAGAACTTGGTCAAAAACAATTCAAATTCAATTGTTTTACACTTATCATTATTATTCGAATACAATGTTAGAAATTTAGTTTACACCTTTAAATTTACGTGAATTCGTAACTAAAGAAAATTTGCACATGTGTAAGTTTGTGACTTACACATGTGTAAATTTGTTATATTTACACATGTGTAAACAATTTAATAAGCGTTATTTTGAGAGGATAAATGAATTATTTGATGTTGTAAATTCTTTTTTTGATGTTGTATCTTAATTACAGTGAGCTTTGTATTAAAAAAATGATTTAGATTGCTTTTCCTATTCGTTCTCACGGTTTTCGGAATATTTAGTGTTCTCAAGATAACACCCCCCCCCCCCCATATATAGGGGGCCGTGAGAACGAATAGGAAAACCAATCCAAATCAATTTTTTTAATACAAAGCTCACTGTAATCAAGATACAACATCAAAAAAAAAAGAATTTATTCATTAAATAATTCATCTCTCCTTTCAAAATCACTCTTAATAAGTTTTTTACACATGTGTAAATACAACGAATTTATACATGTGTAAATGGCAAACTTACACATGTGTAAATTTTCTTTATTTACTTATGTAAATTTAAACGTGTAGATTTAATTTTTAATCTTCTATTTGAATAAATGATAAGTGTAAAAAGAAATTTTGAATTGTTTTTGACCAAGTTCTCGTGGTTTTTTCATTAGTTATCACGGTTCTCGCAATATTTAGCGTTCTCATTTAAACCATTCCCTATATACATATATATATATATATATATATATATATATATATATATATATATATATATATATATATAGGGTAGGGATCCTAAGAGAAGTTCACCCTATTTGAGAAACTTGAGAAGCAATCTGGACCACGCATTTTCCCTAAGCAAACAATGTAAAAAAAGGAGAAAAAAATGCAAATTTTTTTTTTTTTTTTTTTTGAAAAATCGCAGCTTTTTCTTTAAGGATTAAATTTTTTATTTTTTTTAAAAAAAAATTGGGATTTATACACATGTGTATATTGTTAATCTTTTAACTATACATATATGTATATTGTCAATTATACATATATGTATATACATGTTTAAAATTGAAAAAATATGTGTTATAAATCCTAAACTTTATACCATAAACACTAAAGCTAAACCCTAAAGCTAAACCCTAATTCTAAACCCTAATGCTAAACCCTAAAGCTAAACCCTAATGCCAAACCCTAAAGCTAAAACTAAATCCTAAAGCTAAACCCTTAATGCTAAACCCTAATGCAAACCCTAAAGATAAAGCTAAACCCAAAAGTTAAAGCTAAACCCTAATGCTAAACCCAAAAGCTAAACCCTAATGCTAAACCCTAAATACTATTACTAAACCCTAATGCTAAACCCTAATGATAAACCCTAAAGCTAAACCCTAAACCATAAAGCTAAACCCTAAACACTAATGCTAAACCCTAAATAACACTTATTTTTCAATTTTAAACATGTATATACATATATGTATATAATTGACAATATATATATATATATATGTATAGTTAAAAGATTAACAATATACACATGTGTATAAATCCCAAAAAAAAAATTAAATAAAAAATTAAATCCTTAAAGAAAAAGCTATGATTTTTCCAAAAAAAAAAAATTGTTTTGCATTTTTTTTACTTTTTTTTGCATTTTTTTTGCTTAGGGAAAATGTGTGGTCCAGAATGCTTCTCAAGTTTCTCAAATAGCCTACTACTTCTTACATGATCATTATCCTATATATATATATATATATATATATATATATATATATATGCCGGTTATTGTACAATTGGCCTTAACGTATGATGCGTACGCTGTGAAATATAACATGCGGCTTCACAAACCCTGGCAACCTATAACATGCGCCTTCACTAAACCCTGACAGCCTATACATGCGGATTCATAAACCCTAACAGCCTATAACATGCGGATTTACTAAACCCTGACAACCTATAACATGCGGATTGGCTGTCAGGGTTTAGTGAAGCCGCATGTTATATTTTCACAGCGTACGCTCGTACGTTAAGGTCAATTGTATTTTACACTTTTTATATATATATATAATAGTTTTGTGATTTTTTTTCGTATATTTTTTACAAGTTGAGAGACAGACTATAAACCAATTTGAAGCTTGAGAGTTTTTCGTGAAAAATAACAAAAGTATATTGGTGTTTTATGGTATTAGCCCTATTATTTAATTACTAAAAGTTCTAGTTATTATGTTTTGATCACCAAATGAAACTTTTACGCTAGTAATAATTGATAAGTGTGCATAGCATAGAAGTTAACTTGCCTTAAGTATGTCTTTTGTAGGCAAGTACAGGGGGCTGGTTTATAGTGTGTCACTGATACAGTTGGTAGAATCTTTGCCATAGGATTTTTTCACATATTCCCTCAAACTGGTTAGTAATGAATTGTAGTTTTGGGCAAAAACCAACCCAGAGCAACAAAACGGTTAAGACTGCACCAGGAGCCAGATTGTCTGAACATGGACCAAACAGGTTCACATTGGTTTTGTTTTTGGTTCTGGCCCCGTTGAGTTAGACTCGATGAACAACCATAATGGATCATAATAGGCTTCTAGCCATAAGGATAATTTGAATGATTGCGATTAGCATACACCATTCGTTTTAGGCATAACATATAATCTTTTTCTCATCCTTTCGATTTACCGTACCATTCCAATTGCACCGAGTTTCCTAACTCCTGCTAGCTTTTGTTTGGCTGAATATACTCCATATGTATTCTCGCAAAGAATAATATTTCCTTTTTAACTTTGTCTCGATCTAATGCACGTGGTATGCAGTTTCTCAAAAACACCCATGTTATCAATTAAGCGAAGTAGCGAACGCTACTATCAGAACCGTTTCCGATATTCGTTTTAATGGGTTTAGATCGATGTAAAACACGTGTCGATATCCTTGTGGGCATATGATATTTTTTTTGGATTTTGTCTTTCGTTTGCTATATCGAATCATCACCGTACCTTAGCGATACCATAATGTATCGAGCCAATACAGACCGAATTCCACGCCGCAACACAAGGGGGGATTCCTCTAGTATTTTATTGATAGACAAACATGAAATGAACACCTGAAATTTATTCGCATATTCGTGTCTATATACATATCAGTTGTATATGTTTATTGACGTATAACCATACCAGAAAAAAGATTATTATTGTGATGCTATCATTTTGCGGTGCTGTTTGTTTTTGCAGACAAAAACTGTCTGTAGTCTGATTTCAGCTGATTTTATGTCTGCAACTGAAGATGTGGTCTAAAGGTGCTGAAAATATAATACTGTTTGTTTTATAAACTGGATATCGTCTGTATAAAATAAAAAACCATAATACAACCACCACCACTACACTGCCCAAAACACCAGCACCACCACTCAAACCCGTCGAAAAAAATCGAAACTGTCCAGAAAAAAGATAACAACTTCAATATCCACTCATATCCACACACTACAGTTGTTTAAATGAAATTAAAAAGAAAAAAACAATTGAGGCTCAAATTAACACATTGAAGAAATCAATCTCTGTGAAAAAAAAGAAGAAAAAGGATAAGACAAAATACCTCAAACCCTAGAGAGGAGAAGAAAAAGAAAGACAACAGCAGAGATGATGCTGCTACGGTGCTTGGAGAACCACCTTCAAACTCATCTAGTACCTTCGTTTTTGCTCGTCATTTCCGGCAGCTACAGCCGCCGTCGGCCACCACCGAGCGGGTGGAGAGGGGTGTGGGTGCTAGCAAAAGAATAAGGGGGGTTTGGGGGTGCTTATCGGACCAAAGGGAGGGACGCCGGGATCCATCTCCGGTTGCCGGAGGTCAGACCAGCGGAGGGGATGGGTGTGAGGAAGGAGGGGAGGTGGAGGTGGTGGTGGTGCTAGGTTTTGAAGAGGGAGAGAGAGAGAGGAGAAAGATGGGTTTTTGAAGATCTGATTGTTTGTGAAGCTGTTAGAGATATGCTTTTTTTTAAGCTAATAAAAGCAATGTTCAGATCTTCTTTAAAAAAGGGCCAAACTATCCACACACCAATTTTGTCTATCTACACACCTAAAAGGTGATTTTTGTCTTTACATGCACACCCTGCAGTGTTGAACTGTGGTCAAAACGGGGCGTTTTGGTCCGATTAACCAGACAAAGACTGTCGGGTGTCTGACGGGTCTGTTGTCCGGACCAAAACGCCGAGCTTTGGCCACGTTTTGGTCCTGTCAACCAGACCGGGTATCAGTCTTTTGTCTGGTTGACAGGACCAAATCGCGGCCAAAGCTCAGCGTTTTGGTCCGGTCAACAGACCCGTCAGTCTTTGTCTGGTTAATCGGACCAAAACGCCCCGTTTTGGCCACAGTTCGACACTGCAGGGTGTGTATATAAAGACAAAAATCATCTTTTTGAGTGTGTAGATAGTGAGATGAGTGTGTGGATAGGTACACTCTTAAAAAAAACCAAACAGTCTTTAAGGTATTATGTCTGCCGGCCTGAAGACATAGACTCCTTGCAGATGTTTTAAGCAAAAACAAACAACACCGTAATGTTCAACTTTAACCAAAATAGTTTTGAGAATAACAAACATATTTTCTTTTAAACATCTAAACATGTAATAAGAACACATTTATTATATCTTCTATGTTCCAATACTCCTTATCGTTATCTTCTTCTACACTCTTCATCCTCTGTGTTACTTGCACCTCACGACAAATGGACTCCGTACTCTGTACCGATCATTCGACCAGGTAATCGCGCCAAAATTATCATCAATCAATCCGCCATCCGATCTGAAGCTCACCTGGTAAGTCAATTTGTTCTTATTCTTTGTAAATTCAAGTTTATGTGGTGTAACTGTCACTTTCAATCCATGTGGGGCTTCAACTGATGCTTTGTAAACCGTATCACTATTCTCGACATTTGTGACTGTTCGGCTTATTATGATCTGTTTTCCGATGAATTTTGAAATCGCTATTGACGGATAGTTCATGTTGGAGATTAAATTTTGGTTTGGGTTTGGGTTTGTATGGCATGCGAAATCGGGGGAAACTTTGGAGGCGATTTGTTTAATTGTGTTGATGTTGTAGCCTATGCTGCATAGGAAGTGTAGGTAATGGATTGTTTCGGTTTCGTAAACGAGACCGGGTTGTAGCGGGCTTGATATTACTTCTCCTGCACCGAAATCGTAGGGCGTTGCTAGTGATCCGGTGTTTGTTGTGATTGGCTTCTTCATGTTGTTTGTTTGAGTTGCTGTAATTGAAATTTGTGATAAATTGAAGCTTGTTACTAGTTCATCATAGTTTCATCTAGGGCTGTAAGGCTAGCCTCTCGTTTATCTTTACGAGTTAAATTGTTGAGCTCGAGCTCCGCTCGTAAAAAGCTTGAGTCTGCTCATGACTGGTCTAGAGCTCGTTTATTTATAAAAAAAAATAATTATAAATTGTTTACACGTTGTTGTTTACACATTGATATGTGTGTATATGAAAATTTGGTTTTCAATTTAATCGAGCCTAATGTGCGAGCCAACGATCCAAGCATACCTTTGTTTGGGCTCTGCTCGTTTTATTTCGAGCGAGTTTTTTTTTTTTTTTTTTTTTTTTTTGAGAGAGCCACGAGCTTTTTGAACATCCCTACTTTGATCTATGAAATTTTGTCTAGTTTGTGAGTTTTTATGCAGTTTGTAACCTGTTGTCATGATTGCCGATTTTATAGCGGATGGGCTCCAGTTAGGGTGTTGAGATTTGATCATGGCGGCGAGGCCAGAAACATGTGGACAGGCCATAGAAGTTCCTGAAAGTATATAGAAATGAGGAGGTTTCTTGCCAGCGAGTTTTACTACAGAATCTTTGTCTGGCCATGCTGCGAGAATGGCCACCCCTGGTGCTGCAACATCAGGCTGCAATGTAATCCAATCATGCGAAAGTCAATAAACTAACTTTTGTATATTATAGTCCCTAAACTTGCATTTTAGACAAGCTTTGGGACTTTTATATACTAAAAATAGTTTAGTGACTTATTTGTATTATTTTTACAAGTTGGGAAAATTCGGTTCAAAGAATTTTTCATTAAAAAATGGTATCTTGGTTTTTAATGGTAATAACCCTTTTATTTAAGGAAAATTGGATTTAAATGGTCCCAACTATTACCTATTGGCCGGCACAGTCCCAACTAATGAAATGTTTGTGACAGTTCGAACTTTTAACCTATTTTCTCCCAATGAGCTCTTTCTAACCAAGGTCTTACTCAGTTAAAAAAAAGGCTGATTAGGAGATAATAGGTTAAAAGTTGGGACTGTCACAAAACATTTCTTTGATCGGGACTGTTGCCAGCCAATAGGTAAGAGTTGGGAATTTTTGAATCTAATTTTCAATTATTTAATCACTCAAAAGTTTTGATATTTGTGTTTTGATCACCTAATGAAACTTCTATTGTAATGATAATTGATAGTATTAGCACGCATAGCATAAAAGTGAACTTGCCTTGAGTATGTCTTTTGTAGCAAACGAAGGGCCCCTGGCTGAGAAGTAGGCAACTACAGGGGCTGGCTTATATTCGGTCACTGATACAGTCGGTAGAATAGTTGCCGTAGGATTCCTTCACATATCCCCTCAAACAAGTTAGTAATGAATTGTGATTGTTGGCAAAAACCGACCCAGACCAACAAAATGGTTCAGACTACCGGAAGCCAGATTATCTGAACAAGGACCAAACATGTTAACGTTGGTTCGGTTTTTGGTTTTTGGTTCTAGCCCAGTTGAGTCAGACTCCATGAACAACGCTAATGGATCATAATAGGTTTCTAGCAATAAGTATAGGTTGAATAAGCGCGTTTAGTGTTCACCTTTCTTGTTTGGCATAATGTATAATCTTTTTTCCATCCTTTCGATTAACTGTAGCCATTGGAAAGGATCCTGTAGAGGAAGCGACTGATCTTGCGTTATCACTAACATAAACCATCCCAATTGCACCGAGTCTCTTAACTCCTGCTAGCTTTAGTTTTGTCGAGTACATTCCCTTTGTACTCTCACAAAGAATAATATTTCCTTTAACTTTGTCTCGATCTAATGCACGTGGTATGCAGTTTCTGAAGAACACACATGTTATCGATTAAGCAAACATATTACACTTGTAAACAAACAAACAAATGCACCGCATGATACCCCATATTCCCACTCATAAGTAGAGTATGCAGAGGGATAAGATGAGGGCAAACTTTACCTCTATTTCTTGTTCGAAGAAATATATCATTACTAAAGTAAATACACCTTTTCTAAACAAATATGAAACACTATTTGTTTATAGAGAAGTTCTAAACTTTACGCTATTTGTTTATAGAGAAGTTCTAAACGTTTTGGAATAGATGTTTTTCAGTCTAAACACGACCTGACCCATTTGTTTTTCCACCTCTACATAAAATGTGAGAACGCCTTTGAAAGAATTGTTAATGGGGTTACCTCGCATCAACTTCGTCATAACTCGTAAGATTTCCTTTAGCTGTGATCCCATAAAGTAACCGGTATATTGGAGATTTTTGTAATTCACCAAAGTTTATGCCTCCACCCTTAAATTTGAGAGAAACTTATGTGTAAGTACTAAAATGAATCTTGAATCCCTTTTCAAGTTAGTAAGTGATATTTTTGCTACAAGGTATGCACATGCATTACTTGTAGAGGTGTAAAAGAGCCGATTCACTTGTAACTTACTCGAGTCCGGCTCGCTCAAAGCTCGAATCGAACCGAGTTTCAATGATCTCGAGCCTAAAAATATGCTCGTTAAATAAATGAGCCCAAGCTTCATATACTGAGTCTGGCTAGGCTTGCAAGCCTAAACGAGCATGTTATACATATGATGATAATAATTTTCATTTAATATAATAGATACATATTACTTGATAAAAAAAATATCTATATAGTTTTGACAAAAATAGCTATGTATGTAGTTTTATGATTATAAATATATAAAATAACTATATATGTATAAATAAATAATAAACTAGTCGAGCCAAAACGAGCCAAGCTCAAGCTTTGTTTAAACTAAACGAGCCGAGCGCCAACGGCATAACCCGAATCAGTCGATTTGTAACTAAACGGTTACCTTTATGACTGTTTTGTCACCCAATGCGATATCTGCCTGAAAATCACGGTCAATAGAACTAGCTGCAACAGTTAGGATCCAAGGAGCAACATTAACAACCGACCCTTTTCTTGGGCCATCGTTTCCTGCAGAACAAACCACTGTGATCCCCTTTTCAGTTGCATGAAAGGATCCAATGGCAATTGGATCTCTATGAAAATTGGGTCCATATCCAGGCGATGAACCAAGAGATAATGATAATACATCCACACCATCTTCTATAGCATCATCAAAGGCAGCCAATATATTTGATCCTTTACAACCTCTAGGTCCACAAACCCGATACGATGCGATTCTTGAACCGGGAAAACCGCCCTTGGCTGAGCCTATTGCAAGGCCATAATACGACGCGTTATGTACGGTGTTGCCAGCAGCTGTTGAAGCAGTGTGTGTCCCATGCCCGTTATGGTCTCTTGGGGAGGTGAGACCACCTCCAGCAGTGTAATACCGTGCTCCAATTAGTTTCCTGATAGCATTTATTTTTCGGTTGGTGTTACTAACCGGAGAAGCTGACTGGATTTTGCCAGATCATATTATTTCGAAAGTGGTACTATTAAAACAGTTATCCAGTCTTTGTATAAAACAATTAAGGAGATGTTATCATAAGTTGTATTCCATAAGTTAGTTATAATGAAGTCAAAAAGAATATAGAAAACTTAGTTAGTTATAACGAAGATAGCTGTTGAAAGTCACCTATTACAGTCTGCAGTTTTGAAATCGTCGCTTTTCATGCAAGTTCCTTTCCATTTTGACGGAATTGGACCAAAGCCTTCATCACTGAAACTCTCAGACTCTGGCCATATACCTAAGTCACCATGTTCAAGACACAACATGATTAATATAGCAGCATTTCACACTGTAATAGTTTCATAAGCGTTCCACGTTAGGGAAAAGCACAGCCACCGATACCCTGCTAACTATTGCGACTAAGTAAAGTGCAGCTTATGCTGCCAGGTGGCCTTTTAGGGATTAAGGCATGAACCCGTTGGGTTGACCGAATCTTTTGTTTCCTTTTTATCTGACTCACTAATTTTACGTGTTAGAGATAAGACATAACTCGAATCAACTCATTCATAAGTAACTTGGTTACATT
Source organism: Helianthus tuberosus (assembly GCA_030545235.1). NCBI lineage: Eukaryota > Viridiplantae > Streptophyta > Magnoliopsida > Asterales > Asteraceae > Helianthus > Helianthus tuberosus. The sequence goes on along the minus strand of CM060430.1, from coordinate 16,083,551 downwards.
TGAGGTTTTAAAGACATACCTGTGTCCATAATGCCTATTATGATATCTGAAGCTGCATTTGAACTTGAAATGTTGTATTTAGCGCTATGTTTGGAATCGAGTTCTACTCCAGAATGGTATTTTAAGAAATCCCATGAACGGGTTGTGTGAAGTTGCAAGACTGGGTCAGGGAAGACCGATACAACCCCTGGTTTTCGTGCGATATCATCTGCCTCTTTTTTTGTTAAATGAGCAGCAAATCCCAAGAAGCTGTTTTTGTAGTTATGCAAAACTGCCATGCTTTTCCTAGCTCAAGATTTATTTTATCGTTAGTTTTTTTCCGCACACTTAAGACGAATGAATGCGTTGAGTGGGCAGGTCGGGTAACATGTCAAAATGTGTAATCTTTTACAGTGTAAATAGAAATGTGAGGTTGTATACATTGAAAGCATGACTTTTGGAACTATTTAAGTGTCATTAGAGATAAGGCATATGTGACAAAATAAACGAAAAAGCAAGTTGATTAACGAGTCAATATGGACCCAGATCTAGTACTGTTTAAAACGGTTCTAAGTCGTGTCATGTTAGAACGACCTGCCAGCACTTCCATTTTAATTTTTAAAAAGTTATAAAATAATAATAAATAAATTATTGTTTCAAATATGATGTAGCAACCCCCCCCCCCCCCCCCCAACACCACACACACACAAAAGTCAGCCCCTCTCTCCCTCTTTGTGAATGAGCTCTCTCTGGTTGCCTCCTATCACAATCACTCCCTTTTTCCATCCGTGGCCGTTTGGATGTTTCTCACCCTAACGTCGCCACATCTTCCACTCCCCCCCCCCCCCCTCTCCTCTTCCTCCTAGAGTTCATGGCCTCATCGAAATCATTGCAGATGCTTTTATGTTACTTTTAGCCCGTTCCACTCATTTGACCCGTTTAGTTTTTAGATGAGTTTAGACTTTAGATATTACCCTATTTGACAGATTTTACCTTTATCTGACTTAGAATTTACCAATTTAATCTGGATTATTATAAAACAAAATGAACTTGTAAAAAAAGACGACACGCCACGGTGGCTGTTACCTTTCTTCTAGGGAAGTTAGAAGTAGATTATGGCTGTTCCTTGAGGTAGCAGCAGAGCCCATATACACAATATAAACTCCATCAGTATCTGCTTCATCTGCCTTAATTTCTCCTAACAAACATATTACAAACAACAGGCTGCACCAACATAAGACACCTTTCATATTTTTGTCTGTTTTTATATCACATTTGCCTTTTAACAAACACATACATCTCTATATTTATACATAAAAAGAACATGTGCAGTGTTTAGAGAGACAAAGTAATGTAGAGAGAGAAAAGAAGCACTAAGCCTTGAGAATATGAAGTGGGCAATATGGTAGATAGATAGATGGATGGGTAATATTGTAAAGATTGCTTTTGGTGGATGCTTGCGCATGCGCATTGCTAATAGTTTGGATCATTGGGTAAGAGTAAATCCATTGAAAATTAGTAAATAATGCTAAAAGTCTCATGTTTCCATTTTAGTATATGCTTTTTTAATAGTAAACTTGTACAACTTTTGCGCTCGTTCTAGTGGAGACTAATCTTGTCTTAACTGGAACTTGAACTCCGCAACCACTTGGTTGCGTTAGATTGGTTTCTAGGATTCGAGTACGCAAGTCGAGCCGTCTGTGAGCTATTGTAGAGCTGCTTGCTAAAAGCCCAAATTAAACAGTGCTTAAACAAGCTCGATTGTAATTAGTGCTCATTTAATAAACGACTTGATCGAGCCTGAGTGTCATGTGTTTTTAGATAAATATGATAACTTTTAATTAAAATATTAGATATGTAATAATAAACAATCCAAAATTGTTTACACCTTAATTGTTGTTATATATCTGTATCTGTATCTGTATTTACTTAGTAAATAAGTATATCGTTGTGTCACGTCACAATTCTACGAGTCTAACATTATTTTTTCGTATTCAATTCTTTTATTATATCTTAAAATATTGTTTTTATAAAGCCTAAATCTTCAATACAAACTATTTAATATTTGCTTTATATTATCACGTGTAATACACAGGTTTCTAACCTATTATACATGAGTTTGTGTGTATATATGATTGATTATATGACACAAAAAGTTATACGTCTATATAAATAGAATAACTAATTATAATTTATATATTTGCGTGTATTGTTTACACGTTAACTATTGCTAACTTTTATATAGTCTCTAAACCTTTATATAGTCTCTAAACCTTTTAGGTATGAGATAACGTATGTGGCCGGGATATATTGACCCGATTGCGACAATTTTATTTGTACGACGAACTTCTATTTACGTTAACGTTTTGCGGAACACATGTGATGGTAATTTGTAACAGTCATATTGTATTTGTCACGACGCTTGTAAGCTAGCAATCAGTTATTTTCTTTCTAAAAAGGTTTAGTGCCTAGGGGTGTAAATTGGGTAGACATATTGTCTGTGTCTACAAAAGACACTTTATCTTGATCCTTTTATGTTGTAAGGTTGTTTTGATAGATATTGCAAATAAGATTTAGTTTATAATTTATAAAATAATAAATTACGTAGTTTGTAGTAGTGTTATTTGTTTTCATAATTATAAGGTTCGTGGTTAAATAATTATAAGTTAAATGTTGATGGACCAATCTTGAAACTGTCACAGATTAAGGTAATTGGTTGTTGGCGTGTATTATTTAGGAAAAAAAAAATGTTCAATAACCTTAAGTTTATTTAAAATCACTCAAAGTTTTCCGATCTCTAAAATCATTATAATTTTCATTAGGTGTTTCAATATTGAAAAAAAAAAGTTATAAATGTTCAATTTTAAAAGGTAAATGATGTAAATATATATATATATATATATATATATATATATATATATATATATATATATATATATAATATTAAAAGAAGATAAGCATAGATAGGAAGGTTGACACATGTGTAAATCATAGTAGTTTAAAAAAGAAGTATAGATATGAAGGTTTACACATGTGTAAATCATAATAATAAAAATAAAATAAGCATATATATGAACGTTTACACATGTGTAAATCATCATAGATAAAATAAACAAGTATAGATATCAAGGTTTTCACATGTGTAAATCATAATAGTTAAGAAAAATAAGTTAAATATAAAGTTTTACACATGTGCCAATCATAATAGATAAAAACTTGAAGATAATGTTAACATGGTTCGAACATCTAGTGGATATTAAGACATTTTACACATATATAAAATACACACTTACATAATGTAATTAGTGATACGAGGTAACTTATAAACTGACTTCATATCCATTGAATAAAGATTTTGACAACTGAGTTTGCATGTTATAATACAAATCATATACCAATATGTAATAAATACAATTTTTTTTCTTGGTTATTGCCCTTCTCAACATAAGGCTAGTACATGAAAACCATATCATTATTGTCTACGTATTACGTATAGCAACCCCCTCTTCATACCATAGTCTGCAGGAGTTACTACACCAGCAATCTGATCTTCATTAGACCCACAATAAAAGAAACCCATCAGCCACTAAATCTTCGGCTATTAGCTGCAAGAAAACAAAAAAAAAAAAAAAAACCTGATTACCTGATTTTTATGTGTGAAATGAGCTTATCGTACAAGATTATGATCGGGGATACCATTAAAAAGCACACGGGGATACCATTAAAAAGCACACGAATTATTAAAATCTCATCTTTAGCCTGTGTTTGTTCATTCTATATTTTTTGTTTGTGTGTTTCATCGTCTTTACTTCTTAGATCAAGCGAACATGACCAGTAGTCTCGAGTATTCATTTATCGGGACCCACAAAAACTGTAAAATCACCAGCAGTGACTCTGAATTTGGGTCCTAAACCTAGGTAAGGTGCAGCAAAGCTGCAAAACCGCCTTCAACATGGCACAAGGGTGCATTGAACAAGCCAAAAACCAACCTAAACAAGCCAATAACATGCTAAACTAGCTGAAAACACATCTAAAACAACTAAAAATGGCCTGGAATGGATGTGGGTCTTTTAAGCGTCTTGCGCCTAGCTGACACGCTTAGCTTTTGCGTCTTGAGCCTTTAATTGCGTAGGTCTAAACTCATCAAACCAGGAATCGAAAACAAGATTCATTAAGGGACTGGATGCGTAAAACGAGCCATATGACTCTCATATACAAATCCAGCTCTAAAGACTGACGTGTGCGTATATATACATAATTTTTTTTGCAATGAATTACACACGATTGGGTTTTAAATTTATAAAAGTGATTATTACTTTTACATCAAAACACACACGAAAGAGGCAAGTGTACCCCGTCATATATGTAATAAAGTATCGGTAAGAACCAAGTATCGATCCAAGGAAATGGGCGGAGAATTAATACTAGACCTTTGTCACTAAACTACCGGTAAAAACATAGGTTTGGTTGATTTAAACTAAACTAAAGTAAACATAACCAAATACATAATAAAAACATAATAGATAGTAGATAAAAAGCCTTGCTAAATACACAACCACAGCATGTCAACTAAGTCAGTTTTGGCACTAGAAGCATTCGGTCAATATTCCAATTTAAGACAATTAGTATCCCTTTCGGGAATCCTAACATGACAATCATTCGGAAAGCTAAAACGATAAACACACTTTAACCACCTAAAATTGTTCTTTAACGTGCAATTGATAAATGTCTATGAAAATCTCTTAAAAATAAGTTAGTCAGCCGTTAGGATTATTCTAACCTCACTTAAACAAGGAAAGCGACACCGATAAACACAATGCAACCACCGAGATAAGCATAATCTAGATTAAATCACAACCGAGTTCATTTTACAAATCTTACACAATAATTCACTAAGAAAGCAATTTTTGGCCTAAACTACTAACTAAGCTAACAAATCATGGCAAGAATTTATAACGACACCATCTAACCCGTTTAGGCCCTTACGTGACGGCAAGCTCTCTTGATTAACGATAATTACATTTTATTAAATCACTAACCATTTCTAGTATCATGATGCGTACATTTAAACCAAGTTAAACTAGTTAACCAAATTCAAAGTTTACTAATACAAGATTAATTAAGCTTCATTTTTCAACTATCTTAACTAACCAAGCACCAATCATCCAACATAATTACTTATAATCAAGAATTCAATATCAATAACAAGGTTGCAAACTAATCATCAAAGATTAACATAGAAAATACTTCAAATGTCATTACAAACAAAGTTTAACAAACTAATGGTTATAATCTAGCAAGGGATTGTTGTGTTTTTGCCCAAAGGCTACAATAATACATAAATCATAATCTAAGTACTTGAAAGATTAACAAAAACTTGGAAAGATTAGAAAATCAAACCATAAACAAGTACTAGACTAAGGATCCGGGTAGTAATCGAGCTAATCGAGACAATGTGGCTTGAATCCGGGTGAAAGCTAATGCCTCCGGAGCCTGAAAATCGCCTGAGAGCTCTCCAAAAATCCAGAATATCGAGCAGAATGTTTCTGCTGTGGTTTTATACTTTTTGCTGTTGCACGGTCGTTCTAGTTATGGAACGACCGTTCACTTTATTCAATTATTGGAGATGGGTCACCATACTGCATACGTCATCGGATCGTTGACCAGATCTGAAATGGCACGACCGTTCCTGGTGTGGAACGGTCGTTCAGTTCCGGGCTTCATGTTGCACGCCAAGTCGCACCTACCGTTCAGTTCCGAGTCTCTGTTGATTCACCGGAGACGCACGGTCGTTCCTCATATGGAACGACCGTTCTTCACCTAGTCGCTTGTTTCCCTGGAACGCCCAGCCGCACCGATCGTTCATTGCCGAGATGAACAGCGTTGTCGGAGATGCACGACCGTGCATCAGGTGGAACGGTCGTTCCACAGGCCCAGTTCAGAATCCTTAACAGAAAGTCCGCAGCTTTGTCGTTTTGTCCGGAAAGTCCTCGTTTTTGCTATCATCTTGTCTGGAATGCAGTTTTAGGCCTGTAAACACAATTGTAGATAAATAAGTATCCGAACGACGGTTTTACGGCCAAAAACGCATAAAATAGGGGTAAAACGGGGGACTAAAATATGTGTAAATTAGAGTGTATCAAAGACTCAGGTGTGTTTAGGAGTGCATACTAAAATTGTTTATTTGTTTTATTATTTTAAGAAACAAAGCAATCCCAAACACACTCAAAATAGTCTGTTCTTATATCAAATGCAATAAGCAATACCAAACACCCCCAAAATTGATGTTAGGGCAAGCAACAATCAAGGGATCAATTTGAAAATTCAGGAATAGTTACGCGAATCAAGAGTTCATAGTATTTTAAATAGTATCAGAATTACAAAATATGGCATAGTTTCCCACATAAAATTATTCTCTTTAAACGGTTATCATCACTAACTCACAAAATTCTAACAAAACAATCAACATTAAATCCATTTCTCATTATAAAAAAAGGTTGCAAACGAGACGAGCCGAGTCGAGCCAGGGTTGGCTCGAGCTCGAGCTCAAAATAAAATGTGGTCGATTGGCTCGACTCAAGCTCGACGATAAACAAGCCTAAGAACGAACCAACGAGCCGAGCCTGGGTCGAGCTCAGCTTGGTTACAAAATGAGTCGGCTCGACTTAAGTCGTTTCAAACCGAGTTTTTATAGATATATTTTTTTGAGCTTTTTAGGAGCGAGTTATGAGCTAAGCTGCGAGTCGCGAGCTTTGTGAACAACCCTAGTATATAATGACCCAATCTTGCTGCAAGTTAAGAATGTGTGTGAGATTTTGTTCTTCTTTAAGATGGTCGATATCTTCCGGCATTTGAGGTTGGGAATTGCGTTAAGTCAAAATTTAAAAAGCAATGCAACATTACACTTTGGGATAAAAAGGCATCTACAAGAAGCAAACACATACAAAAGGTCATAATGTAGTTATACTAGAGCCAAAGGATGGTAAATAGTAGACACATTATTAGGCAAATGCAACAGTATTAGTTAACTCACATAAAACACAAATAAAGTACTTAATGCTAAAATTATAAATAAGAGTGTAATTCTCTTATTCTTTGTGTGTATTAATGAAATACAGTAAAAGACAAAATCAAACAAATGACATAATACTAATCAAATTAGTCCTCACCCTATTTGATTCAGTTTAATCGTTTCAAGCCGGATTAAATGAAGCAGTTCTCAAACCCATTATAAACCAACGGTTCAGTTTGCTTTCAATCTGATTACCCCCAAATTGATTTATGTACCTGAGTGGTTTCGAATTATCAACCAGTTCCATAACCCAAATTGGCTTCGTTGTGCACCTCTAGCCTGGACCCAAAAAGTGAAGTACTTTCAAAATCTGACTCAAATATGACTAGTACAAAGTACAACTACAAACGAATAAACGGACTCGAATCAGTATAATTGTATACAACTTATTTAAAACCTTGGCACATGAAATGGACAATTCCCAAAGTATAATACTATAGATCTTATAAAACAGGCAAATGCAATGGTATTAAATAGACATCAAAATCATATCAATTTTGCAACTGAAAACTACAAGATTTAATAGTCAAACAACTGTAACTTTCTTACTTTGTTATGTACAAATACTTACCACCATAAAACTAAATTAGCTCTTTTAGTTTTTGTAATTCTATAAGTCTAGTATAAATGTATAAAAAGTGGGTCAATGAAATAGGGTGCTATCCTTAGTTTATTCTCTGGAAATATCACTAAACCCTAGAACCAAAATTGAATCATGTTTGGTAAGGGTGCGTTGTAATTTTATGATTCTGTACTTATTATATTGCAGTATGTTTGTATAAAAACCAGAGATATATGAAATAGCGTACATACCACACATATGCACAATTCTCAAAGATAGGGTTTTGGCAGTAGCATATGAAGCAATTAGAAGTAGCTAATGTTTATCCATCTCTGAAAACCATAAAACTACAACTATTTAGTTGCAGAGTAATGTATAAAATTGAAAAATTAAAAAATCGAATGAATTCACCAGAGATTAGGGGGTGTCATGACTGCCCGTGATGTATTTTGAATCATGGTTGCTTGAATCTGCCAGTGATTGGAGACAACGTCGACGATTTTAAGCTTCGGACAAGGTTAGGGTATGGCGATTTGACTGAGAGGTCTAATTCACTAGTCGTATAATTACCAATTTAACCTTTTGATTAAAACATGAGGGAACATAAATGATTGGCTGAGAATTGTTCTCACTGTTCTCACAAAAGATGGGTGTTCTCATTTAAACTCTCCCCTATATATATAGGTAGAGGATCCTGTACAAAGTGAGACTTTTATGAGAAGTGTAAGAAATAATTTGGGAATGACAAGTGTCATTTATCTTAATTAATTCAAAAGGGTGTATTAGTAATTTTCCATTATTATCAATTAATTGATTTCCAAATATAACTGCCAAAAACTGGCGATGAGATATATCACGCGATATATCAGGGATTTGATTCGAATTCGAATTGTTCTATACATTTAATTGTTTACGGTAAGTTCTTGTTGTAGTGTTATATTCCCCAGTCAATAGTGTTATATTATGTACAGGCATCTTTAATCTTCTTTTCATAGTGTTTTATCCCCATCAATAGTGTTTTATTCTATATAATGTCTTACAGTAAACAGATAGTGTTATATCTTTCTATAGTGTTTTATCATGTAATATACTGTTCCTTTCATAGTGTTTTATCCCCATCAATAGTGTTTTATTCTGTGTAGTGTCTTACAGTAAACAGATAGTGTTATATCTTCCTATAGTGTTTTATCATGTAATATAATATTCCTTTTCATAGTGTTTTATCCCCCATCAACAGTGTTTTATTTATGTATAGTGTCTTACAGTAAACAGATAGTGTTATATCTTCCTATAGTGTTTTATCATGTAATATACTGTTCTTATAGTGTTATAAAAGTTGTTGTGAAGGAAATAGAAGAATTTATTCAGTACGAGAAATTCGCTGATTTTTTATGAGATTGATGGGGGATTTGAAACAGTTACCATATTTGAAACGTTGGAAAAGTCATTATTGCCCTTCAATTTTACATAAGGTCATTCTAATTAAAACACAATTTACATTTTTATACCCTATTGATCTCAACCATTAGATCAAATATCCAATGATTTAAAACACTTCTTACCCTTCTCACATTTTAGACACTTTTTACCATATCCATACCCTATATATATATATGTATATATAGGTAAAGTGTACTGTACAAATGCCCTAATCCTACATTACGTACGCGATGCCAACAGCCGTACACGTGTCCCTGATTTATTTTTCTTACATAAGGGTATATCAGACTTTCCATTCAATCAGCAGAGGGCAATTTAGACAATTCCAGATTCCGAATAGTTCGTTACACCACTATCCCAGTAATTATGATTCGTATCAGAGCGAATGTTACTCGGTTCCTTTAATTCCCTTATGATCTGTAATTGAATCGTATCAGAGCGATGTTACTCAGTTCTTTTTAATTCCCTTATGATCTGGAATTGAAAATTCGCATGTGTATAATAAAAATTTCGCATGTGCATGTTTACATGATAATAATAAATTCGCATGTGTATGTTACTTTTTGAGTTATAAATTCACATGTGCATGGGATTTAATTTAATTTCGCATGTTCACAATAATTATGATTCAATGTGTATGTTACTTTTGCATTATAAATTCGCATGTGAATGACATTTAATTTAATTTTGCATGTTGAGAAATAATTAGGATTCAATGGGTATGTTACTTTTTCATTAAAAATTCGCATGTGCATTGACATTTAATTTAATTTCGCATGTTGAGTAATAATTAGGATTCAATGTGTATGTTACTTTTGCATTATAAATTCGCATGTGAATGACATTTAATTTAATTTCGCATGTTGAGTAATAATTAGGATTCAATGTGTATGTTATTTTTCATTATAAATTCGCATGTGAATGACATTTAATTTAATTTCGCATGTTGAGTAATAATTAGGATTCAATGTGTATGTTATTTTTCATTATAAATTCGCATGATGTGCATTGGATTTAATTTATTTCGCATGACAAATAAATTCGCATAATGCTCCAAACAAAAATCGCATACTGTAACAAAATACCAAGATCGCATATTGTAAACCAATTTCGCATGTTGATATTGAATTGCAGAAGAGTCGGTTGGAGAAGAAAAAGGTACCGAACGTAATTACCGGGATTTTGATAGAGAAATTATCAATTTTATCCTTCGCGGTTGGTATTATGAATATTTATTTGATTAATTTAATGATATAAATTAGTTTCGTCCGCGTTTGATGGATTGAAGATCATACGGCTGTGGGCATCGCGTACATAATGTAGGATAAGAGGTATTGTACATTAACCGGCCTCTATATATATATATATAGAAAAAGTATATCGTACATTACGGCAAATTGCGCATCACATAGTTGTTGTAATCTTTGATGATTCTCATGATTATATCGGATGCACCTTCTGTTCATTTTGTCTCTTAAACCACCCAATGGATTTGACCTAAGCAAAGATTATTTAAAAATGTTTAGTTAAACTATGAACGCGTCATTCATAGTCCGCCTATAAATATTGGATAATGAGTGAACTTACAAATTCGTACACATCGTTTGTTGTTCCACTTGCATCAGCATAACTGAAAGTTCAAGAAACCAAAATCAATTAACAGCTCATATGTATGTTTACAGCCAGTTTGGGGGTTAGATACTGTGTGCACATTTTTAACATACTATAAAATGTGCATGCGTATGTTACTAAGAAAAAAATATAGAACAAAGTAAACCTTTAAAAACATAATATTAAACACATAAAAATATTAAACATAATATTAAACACAACAAAAACTCAACAAAACAAATTTCCTAATTATTAGGGTGGCAAAATTTACTAAAAAACCAAGCGGGAAAACAAACATTATAAATTTAAAAACTATTGCACTATTAATGTTTATCCTATAAATATATATTATTGCACACCTATTTCAATTGCTAAAAAAAGTTTGGCATGGATCCAATTTTGAGTTTTCAACTTTTATGTTTAAGATATCATTCTTTATTCGTGTTCTACTTTATTCAACTTTTATTTTTAAGACTTATTTTTTCTTTTTCGAGTGTTACTTTATTGTTTCAATGGTTTCTTGAAGTATTTGATAATTTAAATGCTAAGTTTATTAGTTACTAGGCATGTGTAACACTTATGAATAAGAAAACTATCAGAAACGAGTGTCGTAATGCAAAGCGTCGCCCCCACCGCATCGCGCGGACACCCTACTAGTTTATTTATATATAAATGGTGTACACATACAAAACATGAACATTACAAAATTAAGACTAATGCTTTACGAAATATCTCAACCGGATAAAGAAATAAGACATGTGGGATTAATTTTGGGAAACGTGTGAGGATATTTCATGTATTAACCAAGTATGTTGTTATCATATATAGAATGTTAACACGAATTTTAATTTATATGAAAAACATTTATAATATTTTATAATATTATATCAATGAACTTGTTTGATATAAGTTGTGTCACTAAAACATCGGGTACCATCTCAATTATCACATATGTGATAATTTTAAAAGTTTTAAATACATTTGTAATAGCATAATAAATAGATTCCAAGTTAAAATACATTAAATTTTATATCTATATGAAAATGGACCCAAATGGTTTGATCAACCAGCCTTTCCTTTTTTTTTTTTTTCAAAATTTTGCAAATAGTGAACTTATTACAAAACTGTATTATTAAAATGACCTTAAGTTATAAAAAAAATCTCTAGTTTTGACCTGTTTAGCTCGTTTGATTCATACAGCCAATGTTGTAAGAATCGCTAGGCGCTAGTCGGGCGGTGGGGTACCGACTAGCGATTAATCGGGATTAATTGGAATTAATCAGATCGAGAGTTTTATATGTAATTTTTAGTTATATATATACACATACATTTTTATATGTAGTTTTCTAAAGTAGACATGTTTTAACCCCTTATTAACCCATTTTTTAAGTAACTGGAAGGAATTTATAAGGTTTGGTCAAAATTTGGCCGACGTCTCACCAAAATTTGGCCAGAATAGGATCGCCATTGACCGCCTAGCAATTAATCGGCCAATAATCGGTGAACCACCGATTAGTGATTAATCGGTGACTAATCGGAGCCTAGTCGGGATTTTTACAACCATGCATACAGCAAACCTACTTCAATTTCAACCTATTTGACCATTTCTCAACCAAACAATATCAAGTTGGCCCGTCCAAAGGACTATAATGAACCCTGATATGTCCTTGTTATGAAATACAACACGTTACGAATACACGAGACATATGACCATTTTTTGTCCAAATATATCTCATCAATAACAACAAACACCCACCATACGCGAAGGCCCAAACAATCCAGACCTACATCAACACTAACCACCATTTCTTTACATTGCATTACAAAGCAATTATAAACTCTACCCTCTCGCAGGTTCAGACTATATGACATCTACAACCACTGTCGATACAGAAGCTAGATCTGTCAACATGGACCCAAATCATGTTATATTTAACCGTTTTTAACCAGTTTGATCCAAACCCATTTTTAACCGTTAGCAAACATTTTGCTGCCTCTGTTTAGCTCTATTTACTTGACTCAAACCTATGAATTAAAACATCAAAAGAACCCTTTCTTTATTTCCAGATCTTTATCTTAAAAAGTCAAACATATGGGTTTCAAAGTCAAAGTCAAACTTAAATTCAAAATCAGAGCATTCGAATTCCCTATTCTTTCTTAGCTGCAGCATCCTCTTCGTTCATCTTTTTCTCCCACTTCTTCTTTCTGTAATCAGCAAGCATTTGAGGCATTTTCTTCATCAACTCGGCAGTGTTGGCTCGTTTTTCAGCCGATATTCTATCACATTTGTGTCCTTTTCTTTTTGTCCTCATTTCTTTCCTTTCGGGATCATAAGGCCAATCTTCTCCAGCTAACAAAACTTCTTTACGAAGGCGGGCCCTACGTCTAGCACTAATCCCAAGTGGCTTCCATGCCCCCAGATGCCAATAGCCCCAAACGCCCTTTGACAGCTCGTCTTTGTATTTTGTTAATTTATCCCTCCACGGGTACTGGTATTCACCAACGGCTTTTGCAACTAATTTGATTGAATTTCCAGCCATTTGCTAAATGAGATTCTAAGTTAAAAACATATTGGTCAGTTCTTTACCCAAAAAAAAAAAAAAAAAAAACATATTGGTCAGTTTATGTGCTATTAGATAAATTTTGTAACTATGCTAAATAAACTTTCATAAAATACATCCGACAATAATGACATCTCATACATACTAATGAAATTTTGCAGCACGGACTGTTTCTGATGCTTTTTTTAAGGATCTCAAAATTCAAAGAAGTACATGCTGTTTATATATGTAAGCATGCTGATTACATAGGGCAACATACACAAAATTGGAGAAAACATAATTATTCATTTGATCCGACCTTGGTCTTAAAAAGGCATGAGGCGCTTAAGGTCCTAGAAGCTGAGGTGTGAGGCGAGAGCGCTAGCCTCACGGACATGAGGATTCCGGTAGCCCAATATACTCATATGTTAAGAATATATAATATTTTCTATTCACACCATGTTTACTAAAAGTAACGGGATATCAGCATGATGCATTGGGGTTAAAAATTAGAAGAGTAACAGCAGACGGGAATTGTCCTTTAGAGCTTTGGCAGATCAGTTGGAGGAGGATGAAGACATGAATGAAAAGTACTGAAAAATGTTGGGAGCGGTATATCATGAAAAATCGTGAAAGCTCCAAGACTGTCACTTCATGGAAAAGGATAGAACATGGGCTAGAAATATAGAACTACATGTTGCTTTTCTTGTGAGTTGTGACTCACATTAATATATGCCTACATCAAAAGTCAGTAATATATAGAATTTTAGTGACTTCAGTGCACAAATGGGCCATTTGTCTTATCATGATTGAAAGCATTACAATAGTGTGCGGATAAACAAAGACACCTGCAAAGAACCAACTATGACAACTATAAGTAAGGCCAATGTTGAGCTTTCACTGAGTCCTATCAAGCAAATGATGTTGTTTCTAAAGCCAATGGTAGGTTTGCTAAGGTTGTTATGTAGTCATAATCAATTAGAACAGTCAAAACTGGAAGTGTATGTGAAAATGAAGGAAACAAGTGACTGGAGAACTTAATGTTGCAATACAGCTTATCAAATCGAACCAAACACCGAAGAATCATTGGTTGAAAACGATCGGGCTACTTATTCAGAGCATTAATCTGACACTGACACTAAAACATATATTATTTTTGTCAAGATTCGTTTTCACCTGAACCAAAATGGCCCTTTTTTCAAAGCCACATGTTTGACCCGAACCAAAGCGACCCATTCTGACCCAAACACATCCTAACCCGAAGCAAAATGACCAACTTTTCAAAGCGACCCTTTCTGACCGGAACCCATGAACGTCCCATAAACAATTTGTTTAAAGTTCGGCCAATTTTCAAAACTCGTATCCTGTTTCGCCGGTAGTTTAGAAACAATACTTAAAGATATCCATCTAGTTTAGAAACAACACTTCTTTTTAAAACCGAAGTCATATTTAAAACAAAGTAACGAATAAAGCTTACATCTAGTTTGATTAACGTTACCAACGCGATGCTATCAGAAGCAATAATTATAAATTTCTAATCGATAATTTTTGACAAACTTATATATCACCAAATCAAAAACACAAATTACCACTTGACTATACACCCAACTCAAATCAGATACACTATACACCTTTTGGACCATTGTATTTGTAGCTTGACTTCTGTTCCAATATCACAGCATAAACAAATATTCAATTTTGCACAAAACTACTTTTATATAATTTTAAATCCAACAAGATCATATACAGTATACTTAAATTCTAATATACAATTATACATAAATCAACTTCAAAGTTCAAACCCTAAATCAACAAGAAACAAGAGCAAAAACAGTGACAAATGTCAAAACTGAAACCCTAAACTCCAAAAAGTAAAAACCTAACTTCAAATTACATCAATAATGCAAAAAAAAAAAAAAAAACTTAGGGTTTCAAATAAAACTTTATAACTGTGAATCAGATAACGAAAAGATTTAGGTTTACCTACAGTAGTAGAAGAAGAAGAAGCGAGATTATGGTTCACGCTGTTCGATTTTGATTGTGACTTATGCGAGTAGCAAAACCTAATTCAGAGAATCCAGACGTCCTGAGGGGAGCGCCCTGCTACTGTTTGACCCATCCACCTTTTCTACATTATTTACTTAGGCCATCCAACACTTTATTGCTGGCCCAAAAGAACCCAAACTCTTAAATTAAATACCCATCTTGACCCAAACTTTGTTAATGGCCAGGCCTACTAACAACCAACTTGAATAGAGTAGTGAAAATATTGATGTAAAAATTGTCAAGAAGAAACAGAGTTGCAGCAATGCTGAAAATGAAACTAACAAGACAATAATACCTTCCTACTCCTACTGATGGTAGCTCTTAGGACGGTTCCCTCCAATTGCCATGTAACTTTTTTGTAGCTCTTGAGGTCAACAACTCTCCATGGAGGGAATATCGTTACATCTCAATTAAATGCTAGTATTTAGACAGACAAATAATAAAAGGTACACGTATGTTGTGAAGATGCTTAACCAACTTAACAGTCAAGTTGTTAAGTTCAATAGTGTGACAATTGAGTCGGTTAATCTGAAGTTGTACTTATTAGGGCTGTTTACGAGCCGAATCGAACCAAGCGTTTTTTCAACTGAGCAAAAGTCTATTGAGTGTCTTTCGATCCGAGCATTTTTCAAACGAACGTCGAGCGAGTATCGAGCGTCGCAGATCAAAAGAGGAAAGTGACGATGGGGGTGCTAGTTATCAGAATAAAGTGCAGTTTCCGTTCCTGAGGTTTCATCCAATTAGAACACAAGTAAAAATTTAACAAATAACAAGGAATACAAAAACACTCAACTAGTTCTATCAAGATTAACTGAATGGGAAGATAGATCGCCGACCGATTGAAACATATCCTTGTTCTATCGGAAGTTTGAAATTGAATGAACTGATTGAAGCAAAACCCTAGCTAGTTGGCGTCTTGGCGAATGGCGATGGAGGAATCGAATAATGATGGCCAATAGGGGGTTCTGAGTAGGATCTTGTACTTCTGAATCGTTGAGACTTGAGTATTTATCGACGCTTCACATTTCAATATTTGAAATTTCGACTCAATTACTCAAATGGACATTTAAGTATTGGACAATGGACTATTGGTATTAGACTTCAATTCTAATTACTTAAATGATCTCTATTTGTATCTTGGACCAAACATTGTTAATGTGGGACTCTAGTCATTTCATTAAAAATGATATATATATATATAGAGGAAGGTTAACGTACATTACGGCTTAACGTACATCACGTACGACAGGTAATTACGCACGTTCATTTTAAAATCACGCACGTTATAACTCAAAAATCCAAAATCACGCATGTTGAAATACAATAATCACGCATATTGAAAATATTAATCACGCATGTTATAGAACAAATCACGCACGTTGTTGTACGTGAAGTACGTTAAGCCGTAATATACGATATACTTTTTCTATATATATATATATATATATATAGGTAGAGGTTCTTGTAAAAAAAAGGTTTTTTGTGAGAAAGGTAAGAAAGAATCTACACCATTAGATCTTTGATCTAATGGTTGAGATCATAATGGCAAAATTGTAAATAATGTTTACTATTAAACATATTAATTTTCTAGATTAAGGATATATAGGTAAATTTAACATTTTTAAATTAAGAAACTAACATTAATGCACATGTAACTTCCCCCCGTCATTTTTAAATGTAAATAACTTTTTATACGTAACTTTTTTTTTTCAAAAATTACACCATAATAACGAGCGTTTTTTTATCTTTAATATGAGTACCATATTGCTATACTTATATAGAGAAAAAAATATGTTTCGATCAGATGTTTAGTCCATGAATGGTGTTATATACTTACTGAATGGTGTTATATACTTACTGAATGGTGTTATATATTTACTGAATGGTGTTATATACGTACTGAATGGTGTTAGTCTGTTATATACTTGCTGAATGGTGTTATATACTTGCTGAATAGTGTTTATGGAGAGTCTTTTAAAAAAATCCAGTTCCTATAATTAAGGTGGCGGTTATGGGAAGTTTTTAATTAATTGAATTAATGATAAAATTACTTGTTTACCCTTTTGAATTAATTTAGATTTAGGACACATGTCATCTCCACAATATTTCTCAACTTTCTCATACTTGTTTACCCTTTTGAATTAATTTAGATTTAGTTTCTAGCATTTTAGCTTTGGGGGGGGGGAGGGGGGTTTAGGTTTTTGGGGGGGTTGGGGGTTAGGTTTTTTTAGCTATTTTAGGTTGTGTTCACATTGGTTCTCGCGGTTCTCGCAATAAGGGTGGTTCTCGCATGAACCTTACCCTATATATATATATATATATATATATGTATATATATATATATATATAAATCGAGTCAACCAAGCCGAACCAAACTAAACGGACCTTTGATCGTGCTCGGTTCGTTTACAAACCAAACAGATCTGAACCGAGCGTTTTTTTCAAATCGAGCTGAATCGAACGAGCATTTTCCGAACGAGCGTTGAGTACCAAGCAAGTTGAACAGCCCTAGTACTTATGTAGTTAAAGAGTGATATGGAATCAGAAAAGCAACTATTTACTTGAATTTGATCAATTCTATGAACTCTCTCTTCTAAAAACTACACATAACATACTAGAACCAAGATAAAATATATCATCCATAGCTTATAAAATCTATGCACTCTTAACAACAATCAACATTATTGTGAGCCTGTTACTGAAGAACTTTTGATTTATATAAAATTATGTATTCATTTATTCAACTAATAATTTCCTAGCCGTAATTCGAAATCGCTAAACCTAACCGGTTTCAAATTCGAACTCAGATAAATCCAAATTCAAGTTTCTGAATAATTAGGGTTTCAAAAGGATATATAATAAAAAATGCAACAAATTGAAGAACATTATGTGTAAACTACTCAACAACAAGATCTCAAGCTCACTAATCACAATCAACAGGTGATTATATTCATCAATAACTACATTAATATACACAGATTCAACCAGTAGGAAGTGCGAAACTTAACTGAGTTCATGAGACGTCAATAGCGACGGTGCACGGCGGCGAAGAAGACCGGTGAATCGATACCGAAAACTGAAAATGAGAAACCCTAGAATCAGTGGGGAGGTTTTCTTGTTATAAGATAGTTGCATTTTCTTCCCTTGAGTTTACAAGATATGTATATTGCACCCAAACTCTTAATCCTTTGAACCGGTTAAAGACCGGATTGACTGGACCACTTGCAAAACATAAGATGAGTTGTGTACGTAAAAAAATATGTCGGAGGCATGTCTAGGCGTGAGGCGGCCTAAGGCTTAGTGATATGCGCTTTTGATGACATAAGATGAGTTGTGTACGTAAAGGGTGCACCTTGGAGCGCTTTAGCGTGAAACAAGATGGGATCGCATTGGTCATTTCCTTATCACAAAACATGAAAGAAGACGAGTGGAGAAGAAATCAAAACTAATTAGAAGTTGGGTGTTGGTTTGTAGATAGAAATGAGGTTTGACGACTGATTTTTAGGTTAGATGGAAAGATAAGGGGAGTCGATAGTCACATGGAATGAGACCAACTCATTGTTAGGTTAAAAAGATGATTTGTTAGTTGCATTTTTAGGCATATTTTAGTACTTATTTCCATTGCATATTGGGCATTTAGATCATAGATATTGCATTATTTCGGAAAATACGTGTTTTTTGTGGAATGGAATCTACTTTGGTTGGTTTTTGGTTGATATTGTAGGTGCGGAGCGAGAGTTGGACAGATTTTTTTAAGGAAAATGTTTCAAGGTGGGAACGAGAGTTTTGTTGGTTTTGGAAGAAGCAAGTTGAAGTGATAAAATTAGACGAATGTTGAAAAAGAACGTAATTGGTCGATGGTCAAAAGTTATTCTAATTTGTTCGCATAAAAATTGTGAATATGATTAATTGGAGATTTATGAGAATACCAAGATATGGCACGTTAGGACTTCAAGTTCATTCATCTCATCTGTGTATTTGGATTAATCAAGAAAGTGGGCTTCATAAATTTATTAGTGTGGGCTTCAGTGGAATTAAATTGCACAAGTGAAACTAGGCTTGGGGGCCCAGCTGGCAATACAAAGGAATGAGGGAACGATATCAACAACTGGGAGTTTTTCTTAACGGGGAAGTTAAGAAGCAAGATATCGGCTGGAACAAGGATCGGAGGAGGGCATTTTTTTCTCTTTTGTGGTTTTCTAGAATCAATTAATACTTCAGTTTGTTTCGTAAGTTTTAATTTTGGATGTTTTGTTATATATTAGACTTGATTGTTCTAGTTATCATGTCCGGCTAGAGCCGTATAGTTTCGACACCGGGGTTTATTTTCTTTGATTTGGTTCATAAACTTATGTGAAATGAGCACGTTCGATCCAATTATTTTAGTGGTTTGTTTATATGATTCTTGTTTTTATACGGATTCGATTCGGAAAATATTAGATTGTTAATAAACCTGATCAACTTATTAATTTTTCTAATAAAGTTCAATCAATTTTTGGAACCTTAATAAAGTTTTAATTTTTGATCAACTTATTAATTTTTCTAATAAAGTTCAATCAATTTTTGGAACCTTAATAAAGTTTTAATTTTTGAGATTAGGAACAAAATAATAATTTGAGTTTGTCTATGAACCCAAATTGTTATAGAATTATATAATATAATTAAACACTCCGAACGGCATGAGTGTTTAATTGTAATTGATATTTCTATCCCGCGACCCGCACGCTAAGATCCGAACGGCGTGAGCTTAGAGTAGCGGGTTGGCTCTAATCAACGAACGGCGTTTGGTTAGACATTAAATAGAGTGGAGGTCCGAACTGCGTGACGTCTAGTGTCGATACAAACTATTATTTAAAAAGGATCATTGCACCGTGACCGTTAATGATCGTAAGTCGAACCGAATCAAGAAATTGCCCTGGAGTTGAAATTAGTTTTTAACATTTGAATTTTTCCAACCACTTTCATTAGTTTTTCTTTTTAATTAAAAATTATAAATTGTTTTTACATTTAGTTAAATTAAAAACTCCCTTTCAAAACAACTGTATTTGAATAAAATCGTTTTGGCATAACTAGTTAATCTGTATCCCTGAGGACACGAACCTTACTTCCATTCATACTATTTTTAGTGGGTTTATATTATATTTATTTGCTGGATTCGACACCCAACATGTTTCATGAGCGAGAGGGCTTGGAATGAAAGAGCCTACATTTCTTTTTTTCACATTTTTTAAACTAAATTACAACTTTCGTTCTCTAAGTTATAGCTTTTATCAAAATTAACCCTAGACTTTTACATGTAAATGCATCAAGATGTTCTACGTATATGTAATTTTATATATTAAGTTAATATTAAAGTTTATTTCTAGCTAAATTTTGGGAAACTTATGCTAGAAACCTACAAATATTAAATCTAAACTATATGTGTATATAAATCACGTCTCATGTGTACGAAAAGCGGGTGCGTTTTTGCGCTTTACGCCTCAGTGTTGGCCCTTATTGTATAAGTGCGCTTTTGGCTTCTTAAAGTCAATATCAGGTCTAACTGGAAACCAGATTTTATGGTTTATCTCATTTGTTGTATAAGGGCATGTTTGGCTAAGCTTATTTTACCTAAAAAGGACTTTTATGAAAAGGACTTATTGACTTATTACTTTTTGAAAAAGAGTTTTTAAAAAAAGTGTTTGGATTGGCTTAAAGGGAGAGAAAAGCCAATAAGTCAATAAGTTGGTTCAAAAAGTCACAACATTCTAACTTCTCAAAAATGACTTTTTGATGACTTTTTCCCCTTCTCAAAAAGTCATTTTGAAAAGGACTTTTAGGTTTGCCAAACACTAAAACTCCTTTTTAGCTTTTTGATTAAGTCAATAAGTCATAAGTTGGGTTGGAAAAGCTTAGCCAAACATGCCCTAATATAAATATTATGATTTAGATTACGATCGTCGTTTCAGATGAAGGTCGCTTTGATACCATTGTCAAAAATAATTTTGAGGAAGAAATATCTAAAGAAGAGTCGTTGAATACTATCTAAACATACTTGTATGTTCTCATTCCAGATCACCTAAGCTCAAGCTATTTGGAGGCACTAAGCGGATGATACTATTGGGCCCTTTCGGTAGAAAAAAAATGATTATTTTGTTAAGATCCTAAATTGTGTAAAAACCAAAAAACAAAAGGGGGAAGCTAACTAGCTGGAAACCCATATAATCATCTCTATTCCTCTAATTTTCTATGGCAGTCATCAACATATAGTTGTTGTAAATATAGAAAATACATATCAAGGAAATCTTACACACATATAAAGTAGAAAACAAAAAATATAATATACATATCAAGGAAATCTTACACACATATAAAGTAGAAAACAAAAGCAACTTAACATTGAGGCCTGATTGTAAATTCTATTAAGGCCCAATCTTTTTGAAAAGAATTAAACTATACCAGGTCTCTCTATTGGGCCTTGAAAACAACAAAAAATAAAACACTTATGTCTGGTGGGATTCGATCACGGGTCTAGAAAGACAAAGCGTGAAAGTTTTACCGCTAAACTACGGAGGCATTGCATGTTATATTCGTCTAAGTCTACCTAATATCCAGACTACAAAACACATATCAAACTTTTTAAAAACAACGGAGGCCTCAAAAATGTGGAGGCCCTAGGCCCAGATTTTGGTTTAACATACTATTGGGCCGATCCTGTCACCTTTTAAGTACGATACGGACTAATTGACTTTTTTTTTGAAAGAAAAAAAAAGCATATTTCAATAGTTTTTAAAAACCTAAAATAAATGTGCATGTTGTCACATGCCACTAAAATTCAGCGCATGTCCTTGGGAACTTCGGAAAATTCTGGCAGCTTCAAAGGCATTTTAACACTTTGAAACTTTGGAGTTAAGGCAATAAGCCCTAAAAATATTGAGGGTTAGTCTAGAGAATTTCATAAAATTATTATAGATATTAAGCCTTGATTAACCAGAATAATTTATACTTAGAAATGTCTAGATTTTTGCAAAGTAGTATAAATAAGTGATCCTTGCTCACAATAGCTGGCCCATAATTTTTTTTTTTCATGGAGGAGAGAAAATATGCAAAGTAGTATAAATAAGTGATCCTTTTTCTTTGCAATTAATGTTGGATTTTTTTATTATCTTTATATAAATTATAAGAAGATGAATAGTGTTTATTTTGTCATTTAGTGTAAACTTTTTCATTTAAAACCCATGTAATTTTACTACTGCATTTTTCTTTATTTTACTTTAACCAAATTATTTTTGTACGCCCAAATAGTTTTTTAACGAACACATTAATACCGTTTTAGACATATTTTTTAACTTTTTTTTCTTTGCTATAACAAGTGTGGCGAATGCTTTTTTAGTTTAGTTTTTTATTTTTAACGGACGTGCTTATACTCTTTTGAACATATTTTTTAACTTTTCTTTTTCTTTTCTATAACGAGCGCACCGAAACCGATCGTTATTTTATCGGGTTTTTTTTCGTTTACATTTTTTTCACCTTTGTTATTTACTATATTGTTTTACCTTTTCTTATTATTTTGATGTTCAGAGCCGAGTTACGACGCAAATAGCATAACTCATTTAGATATCATTTTATTTAATTTTACAAATTTATTTATCGGTTGTCATGGTGTGCTGAATGTTCTAAATTCCAACCGCGTCCATGCGCAACACGGAGGTAACTACGACCCTAGTTTTATTAAAGTTTAAACCTTTAAAATCATGAGCTAATGCCTAAAGGTAAAGGGGGTGGTTGCCCCCCCCCCCCCCCCTGCATGCCTATAACACAAAAATAAAATCAAGGGGATTGCTACTCTTAACAATAGTGCCGCACAAGAGTTGGAAATTACTTTGTGGCGCCGCATTCTCAAATGCCTATAAAATTGTGAAATGAACTTATTGTGAAAGGTGAAGAGCTACTACTTCAAAAGTAATCCATTGTGAAAGGAATTTCTTCTTCATGACTACTTCGATGTCTTTGCATAAAAAATCGTTTGTCGACCCGAATACAATATCGTCTACGTATATTTGTACGATCAGAAGGTAACCGTCTACTTCTTTCGTGAAGAGAGTGTTGTCCACTGTGCCCCTGACGAAGTCGTTGTCGAGGAGATGATGCGATAGCGTCTCATACCAAGCTCTCGGTGCCTGATGTAGTCCGTACAACACCTTGTCTCGCAGATATACTTTGTCTTTGTGGATTGGATCGACAAACCCCGATGGTTGACCGACGTACACTTCCTC
This sequence comes from Helianthus tuberosus, assembly GCA_030545235.1. NCBI lineage: Eukaryota > Viridiplantae > Streptophyta > Magnoliopsida > Asterales > Asteraceae > Helianthus > Helianthus tuberosus. Next base: position 16,060,046 of record CM060430.1, on the reverse strand, counting down.
CTTCACTTTTCCGTACAAGAAGACAGACTTTACATCTAATCGCTACACCTTGAAGCCTTTCCAGGATGCGAAAGCCAGAAATATACGTATTGCTTCTAATCTCGCAACCGGAGCGTAGACCTCCGTAAAATCAATACCCTCTTGCTGACAGAATCCTTGAACAACAAGTCGAGCCTTGTTACGCATTATCACACCATGATCGTCCTTCTTGCACTTAAATACTCATTTGGTATTTATCTTTTACAACTTCAAAAGTAATCCAAAGGTAAAATGCTACTACAAAAGATCGCTCCCAATCAAAGCTACTACTTGAAAAGTTATGGTTCTTAACTAGTTTTAAAATTAGTAAAAATAGCTTGTAACATGGAGTTACTAGAAAGCTACTACTTCAAAAGTTATGGTTCTTAACTAGTTTTAAAATTAGTCAAAATAACTTGTAACATGGAGTTAATAGAAAAGATCAAGATTATAAACGACAATCGTTTGATTATGTAAATATGACATGGTCATTATGTAAATATGACATGGTCCCATTTTAAGCCGGAGTGTCACTCGCAACAGCTCATGTGACAAACTACAAGAAGAAACTTAACAACAATACCCATACAAGGTAGTAAGCTTGTCAAGCACACTAAAACAATAAAAAAAATAAGAAATTTAACAATACACATACGGGGTAGTAAACTTGTCAGGTAAAAAAAACTATATAAAATACATGCTCATAACATGGGATGTCATATTGTGAGGGAGAAAATAAAACCATAGAATACAAAAACAATCAATAAAATTAAAACACACCAAAAATAAGATTAATATCTCCAAATCTTAAACGAAAATCCAAAATCATCTAAAAATATTCTACCAACTATAAAATAAAGTCTAAGGTATATCTAGAATGAGTAAAACCCGGAACTGAAGTATAGTTTAGATGTTGGTGCACTAATGTCTGTTAACTTCGTCTTAATCGAGTCTTATGTCTAGATAGGATAAACGAGCACACAACAGGGTAGAAATTAGGGTGAGCATGTGTGAAAGTGGGTAATTCCGCTTGAAAGTGTCAGTGACCAGTTCAAGCGAAATTAACCAAGTTAATTCCGCTTGAAATGGGCAATGGCAGCTTCAAGCGAAATTAGCATCACTATAAATAGGTGTGTAATAGGATAGGATAACCAGTGCTCGAGGTGCTAGAAACTGATTTTAGTGAGTTTTCTAGTAATTCCGCTTGAAACTGTCAAGGTCAGTTTCAAACGAAATTAACTTTGTTAATTTCGCTTGAAAGTGTCTTGTCCATTTCAAACGGAATTAGCTCAAGTATAAATAGGAGTGCTGCCGTGTCATTTGAAACGGAATTAAGGTCTTGTATTCGGTAACGAGGTGCTGCCGAATTGTCTCCAGGTGCTGTAATTCTATCAAATCAATACAAGAGACATTTAAATTGAATTGAGCGTCCGTGTCATTGATTCCGCCTTTGATTCGGATAAACAACTCTTCTGATCGACTCATTCAGGTCGTACAACGATCCTACAAGTGGTATCAGATCACAGGAAGAAGAGTTTAGCTTGAATTCATCAGTTTTCTGACTTCTACAAGTTAGGTGTGTGGAAATTGGTAGACTTGCCTGATGGTCAAAGGAAGATAAACACCAAGTGGGTGTTCAAGTGCAAGAGAGACGATAGAGGGGTTATTATTCGTAAGAAAGCTCGACTCGTAGTCCAAGGTTTCAGTCAGCAGGAGGGGATAGATTTCACTGAAGTATATGCTCCAGTTGCTAGACTTGAAGCGATCAGAATCTTCCTAGCATTTGCATCTTGGAAAAATTTCAAAGTATATCAGCTAGATGTTAAATCGGCGTTTCTCTATGGGAAGGTAAAAGAGGAGGTATATGTCGGACAGCCACCGGGCTTCACCGATCCAATCCACAAAGACAAGGTTTATTTGCTGGATAAAGCGCTGTATGGTTTACACCAGGCCCCGAGAGCTTGGTACGAGACATTGTCTCAACACCTGCTAGCCAACAGCTTCATCCGAGGAAAAGTGGATGCCACTCTCTTCACCAAAGAGGTCGACGGTCATCTTCTGATAGTTCAAATATACGTGGACGACATCATATTTGGGTCAACAAATGAAAATCTGTGCAAAGATTTTGAAAGAGTTATGAAGCAGAAATTTGAAATGTCATCGATGGGTGAGATGAAATTCTTCTTGGGACTGCAGGTTGATCAACTACCCAAAGGAATATTCATACATCAAACGAAGTATGTTCATGATATCTTAGAGAAATTCGGGATGTCAGGTTCTACTCCAGCTTCCACCCCATTAGCGACGAACCATGGGATAAACCCTGATCTCATCGGAGAAAAGGTAGATGAAACGATGTATCGTTCCATGATTGGTTCGTTAATGTACTTGACAGCTTCAAGACCCGATATCATGTACCCAACCTGCCTCGCAGCAAGATTTCAATCTAACCCGAGAGCTTCGCATATGGTGATTGTGAAACGGACATTACGCTACCTGAAAGGAACTCCATCATTGGGGTTGTGGTATCCAAGAGAAGGCGATTTCACGCTCGAAGGGTATTCCGATTCCGATTTCGGATGCGGCAAAGTTAACGCTAAATCAACAACGGCGGGGTGCCAGTTTTTCGAATCACGATTGGTCACCTGGCAATGCAAGAAGCAGACCTCTATAGCTTTATCCACATGTGAAGCTGAATACGTTTCTGCGAGCAGTTGCTGTTCTCAGATCTTGTGGATCCAGCAACAGATGCGCGACTACGGTTTGCAATTTCTTAACACCCCTATCTTTGTTGATAATGAGGCAGCAATTAACATTACTAAAAATCCAGTTCATCACGCTAAAACCAAACACATTGAAATTCGTCATCACTTCATCCGAGATTGTTTCGAGAAGAAGTTGATACGAATTGAGAAAATCCACACTAACGAACAAAAAGCTGATTTACATACCAAAGTGTTTGATAAAACTCGTTTTCATTACTTGTTAAAATTAAACGGTATGAAGATTTTATCGGTGTTGGAGGAGATTCTTGGCGTTGATGAAGGTACCACCGTAGATGATGATGTTGAGAAGCAATCTGCAATGGTTTGTCGAACATACCATGATCAAATGTGCTGCTTAAACTGGCAGGTAGGCAATAAGAACAATAACCATATTACCTATAGTGTTGAGTCTTGCACGTGGAGCGAAGCGTCGTTGTGGATCGTTGAGCACTGTATAGGTTATAGTCTGGTTTTATCAAAAGCTTTTCCTTTTTTAAAACCAAGTTCACTATAACCAATGGCTCTGATACCAATCTGTCACACCCCCAAAATCCACCCTGCGGAGTATCACCGCTTGGAGGCGTGACATGACCAGGATCGAGCCACCAATCATATTGAACAACGTAATCTTAGTAAGTAAAACCAATCATAATACAATTACGATTGGTGACCAAAAGAAAGTAACTGACCTAATGTTAACAGCGGAAGCATAAAACGTAAGTCCAAAACATAAGTTTATAGTTCATAAGTTTAATGTCCAAAACATAGTTTATAAAGTTCAACTATTAAGTACGGGACATAACAGTCCGCATCCCACAACAACCTCCTCCTCGTGCAAGCTCCATAAGCATCTAGCGACCTGTAAGGCATGTAACAACGAGTCAACAATAAAGTTGAGCGAGTTCACAGTTGGTTGTTTAGTTATAGCATTCGTTTCGTAAATCATCTGTTCGTTTTGTAAACCATGTATCGTATAAATTCGTATCGCGGTCTTCCTGACATGTTTGCGAAGATTAGTGGGGGCTTCCCATGTGTTACTAGACCACGCGTATCGACTGCTACGAAAATGTAAGAGGTGCCCTAAGTCAATGTCTATCAGCATTGACCCTTTGCCCATAGTCCATTAGTACACGCCCGTCCGACTGGCACGGTATGAGGTTTGTTAAACCTAATAGCGCTATTAACTAATGACCCGCTCGCCATAGGCCTCGGCGATTAAGTCGATAAATGAGGGACTTCAATTGATAGAGTTGATGGTCTTATGGTCGTGTACGTAGGCTTTACGTACGTGCCCTTCAATCCGAGGACAGTAGTAAGTAGTTTAATAGTAATGATAGTTCGAGTAGTCATTCAATCCCATTCCCAACCCACCGGGAATCCCATGCCTTGGAAAGAGTGTGAACTCACCTCGGTTGCTCGGTTTGACTCTCAAATATAGCTAACAGTCAAGGTCGGTCAATCACGTCCTAGTATGATTACCACTTAGTTTATTAGTGATTTCAAATAGAACACAAAGTTCCTACACGTATCTATCACATAACATGCATCACTTTAACGGTTCATGCCCATATAACCTTCCCATCTATTCCCCACTCATAGACAAACATACAACATTGCACATAACACTTTTATTGACATATAACATGTTATATCATTCTCGGATAACCTACCCGACATTTAGACACGCAAATCACTACTTATGTCGTTTCAGCTTTTATATTCAAAACTGGGCTGTTTTCGGGGATTTTAATAAAATAGTTAACTTGTTTCAAAAATTCCCAAATTTTACAGAAGGTCTTAAAAGATCCAAATTATTGTGTAAAAATCTCGGGATCCAATTCATCACCAATATTTTATAAAAATTCATTTTCCAGACTGAACTCAGATTTATCTATTTCTGACTGCAGTCACGGAATAATTTATTTAAAATTATCAAGAGTCCGATTTACGAAATTCCAGTGGGGTAATTACAAATACATCAGTTGTCATCTTCTGTACAAATTTCATGAGCTAGTTCTAATAAGGTTTTAAGTTATGATGAAACACATAACATATATTTTCTGCAGAAAAATGCAGCTTGAGCTGCTATCCAAAAACAAACCTTTAAAAATAGTAAACGGCCTCGAAAAATTACGATTCTAGTGCCATTGGATCTGTTTTTCGAAAATACATAATTTAGGCTTCAGAAAATCAGTTTTTCGATTTATTATGATCTGTTTACAGCCTGTTGAAGTTGGCTGAAAATGTCAATCAGCATGCTTTTTATAGTGTAAATGTTACTAAAAACGCATCAACAAGTGTCCTAACAACGGGTTTATCAATAAATTAATGATCAAACAACATGCATGCTTATACCAACTTAATCCAACCAGATTTTATGTAAGTTTATGACCATTTTCTAGTTCATTCTCTTTTATGTTCTTGTGTTACACATCAACTACAATCTTTCGAATAATCAACGTAGAAGTGATTCATGAGTTAAATCGAAGACTTACAACTAGCACAAGGGCTAGGGATGAACTTATGAACAAAGGACGATGATGAAGATGAGATGTAGAGCAAAGTATGAAGTTCCTTCAAGACCTCCAAGCTTCAACCTTCAAGGATAACCTTCTAGCACTTGGAGCAAGCTTGAAAGTGGAGCAATGGTGGTGACAAGGTGGTGGTGGTGGCGGATGTAGGGAGAGCCGAGAGAGAGAGAGAGATGGTGAGGGTGGTGGTGGAGTGAACTTGTGGAGTGAGAAGATATGTAATAATATAGGGATTTCTTGGAAATCACTTATGTCATAATAGTAATCATCACACCATGTTTTGGCCAATCCAACAAGCAAGTAATCTTATAGGATATTGAAATAGAATCTTGAGTAGGATATGGTGATGATGATGGCCGAAAATAGGCTAGGGGGAAGGGGGTTAATAGTAACATTTTGATGGTAAGTGGTAAATACTAATCCAAATCCAAGTATATGGTTACCTATGTTAGTTAGTGGATATTTTAGTGGGTGTTATGGTGAACGGGGATCATAACTAGCCAAGAAATAATAACACAATGTGTTTGACAAATATTTGGTGTCTCGGGTAATGTCCGGTTGTTCGGTTGGATACTGTTTCGTTAAAGTGTTTAATTATTCCGTAAAGTGTCTTATATATATATTTTTGTAACACTTTTAATTCCTAACACTTGGGAAAACATTCCGGACCATTTAGTAACTTTTCTGTATACTACTAGTATGTTAACAAGCATATGTAAGTGTAACACAGAAATCAGAGAGCAGTTAAGTAATTCCACACAGTCGTCAAGCACTTTAATTATCATTAATAAATTGTACGGATACATGGATTTTTTTTTTTTTGGGTTGTCACATTCTCCCCCTATTAAGAAAATTTCGTCCCGAAATTTAGTGCGTAGTTACTGAGGAAGCTAGTTAAGTTTCTGTGTTTCCAGGTTTTCCTGGGGTGTCACATCATCCCCCCGCTGATTTGGAATTTCGTCCCGAAATTCTGCAGTAGCTTCAGCCTCAGTAGTGGTTGCATTTTTCTTAAACAGCTGGGGGTACTTGAGTTTCATTTGGTCTTCTCGTTCCCAGGTATACTCTGGGCCACGACGGGAATCCCAACGAACTCGGACTAGAGGTATCCTGATACGCTTGAGAATCTTAACATCTCGATCGGTGATCTCTACTGGTTCCTCGACGAATCGCAGCTGGTCGTCGATTATGAGTTCCTTGAGAGGAACTATGAGGGTCTCATCTGACAGACACTTCTTCAGATTTGACACGTGGAATACGTTGTGAACTCCGCTGAGTTCTTCAGGTAGGTTCAGCCTGTAACCGACTTTGCCAATTTTCTCAATGATTTCAAAGGGTCCAACGTATCGCGGGTTGAGTTTGCCTCGTTTTCCAAATCGAACTACACCTTTCCAAGGTGAGACTTTGAGTAGCACTCGATCCCCAACCTGGAACTCGAGTGGTTTTCTTCCCTTATCAGCATAACTTTTCTGACGGTCACGAGCTGCCGCCATTCACTGTCGTATCTGAGCAATTCTCTCGGTGGTATCTACCACAAGTTCTGGGCCAGTGATTTGGCTGTCACCAACTTCTGCCCAACAGAGAGGTGATCGGCATTTGCGTCCATACAATGCCTCGAATAGAGCGGCTTGGATGCTGGTGTGGTAGCTGTTGTTATATGAAAACTCCACTAACGAGAGATGTTTTTCCCAGCCATTACCAAAATCGATTACACATGCCCTAAGCATGTCTTCAAGGGTTTGGATGGTGCGTTCAGATTGCCCATCCGTCTGTGGGTGATAAGCGGTGCTCATATCTAAACGTGAGCCAAAGGACTTGTGCATTGCTTGCCACAGTTCAGAAGTAAAACGTGCGTCACGATCAGAAATGATGGAGGTTGGCACTCCGTGCCTTGATACCACTTCCTTTAGGTAAATGTCTGCAAGAGTAGAAAACTTATCCATTTCTTTGATAGCCAGAAAATGTGCAGACTTGGTCAGTCGATCTACGATCACCCAAATGGTATCGTTTCCGCGTTGAGATCTGGGCAGGCCGGTAACGAAATCCATGGAAATTTGCTCCCATTTCCATTTCAGGATCTCTGGTTGTTGAAGTAGGCCTGATGGTTTCTGACATTCAGTCTTGACTCTCGCACAAGTCAAGCACTTACTGACGTAGGTTGCTATGTGGGCTTTCATGCCAGGCCACCAATACGTAGTCTTGAGGCCGTGGTACATTTTATCTGAACCAGGATGTACCGAATAACGAGACTTGTGTGCTTCATCCATCACAAGCTTGCGTAGGTCTCCATACAGTGGAACCCAGATGCTTCCGTTAACATAGTAGGCGCCGTCTTCCTTTCGTTCTAGGTGCTGCCTCGATCCTCATAAGGATTCAGCCCTGATGTTTTCTGCTTTCAATGCTTCAACCTGAGCATCTCGAATCTGAGCGGGAAGGTTGGATTGAATGGTAAGCTGTAACGCACGTACGCGCTTAGGTATAGTATCCTTTCGACTGAGGGCGTCAGCCACAACATTGGCTTTGCCCGGATGGTACTTGATTGCACATTCGTAATCATTCAAGAGCTCGACCCATCAACGTTGTCGCATGTTTAATTCCTTTTGCTTGAAGATATGCTCGAGACTCCTGTGATCGGTGTAAATGGTGCACTTGGTACCGTACAGGTAATGTCTCCATATCTTAAGCGCGAAAACAACTGCTCCCAGTTCCAAGTCGTGTGTAGTGTAGTTCCTTTCGTGAACCTTAAGTTGGCGCGATGCGTCTGCAATGACCTTGTCACGTTGCATCAACACGCAACCCAGTCCTTGGATGGAAGCGTCGCAATAAACCACAAAATCATCTGTGCCTTTAGGCAATGAGAGGATAGGCGCGCTACAAAGTCTATCCTTCAAGTGCTGGAATGCGGATTCCTGTGCATCACCCCAACGATAGGTGACACCCTTCTGAGTCAGTGAAGTGAGAGGTTGCGCAATCTTGGAGAAATCTTTGATAAACCTTCTGTAGTATCCTGCCAAACCCAAGAATTGGCGGATTTCTGTTGGTGTACGGGGTGCAGGCCAGTTCTTGATTGAGTCTACTTTGGATGGGTCAACATGAATTCCATCCTTGTTTACCACATGGCCTAGAAAGTGGACTTCGCGAAGCCAGAAGTCACATTTCGAAAACTTGGCATACAGTTGCTCTGCTCGAAGAAGTTCCAGCATAAGTCGTAGATGCTGCTCGTGTTCCTCCTGACTCTTAGAATAGACCAGGATATCGTCGATGAAAACAATAACGAACTTATCCAGGTAAGGTTTGCATACTCGGTTCATGAGATCCATGAAGACTGCGGGTGCATTCGTCAATCCGAAAGGCATAACCAGAAACTCGTAATGGCCGTAGCGAGTTCTGAATGCTGTTTTGGAGACGTCCTCCTCTCGGACTCTCAGCTGATGGTATCCCGATCTCAAGTCAATCTTAGAGTAATAGCTCGACCCTTGCAACTGGTCAAATAGGTCATCAATGCGTGGAAGAGGATAACGATTCTTCACGGTCACCTTGTTGAGTTCGCGGTAGTCTATACACATTCTGAAAGTACCTTCTTTCTTCTTCACGAACAGGACTGGAGCTCCCCAGGGCGAAGAGCTAGGACGTATGAAACCCTTTTCCAAGAGTTCTTGTAGTTGCGTAGACAGTTCTTCGAGTTCTGATGGAGCTAGACGATAAGGTGCTCGAGCTATGGGCGCTGCTCCAGGAGCTAGCTCGATTTGAAATTCGACTTGTCGATGAGGCGGAAGACCAGGTAATTCCTCAGGAAATACCTTAGGAAAATCGCGCACAATAGGAATGTCTTCAATTCTCTTTTCTTCCGTTGATGTGTCAGTAACGAGTGCTAGAATGGCAGTGTGGCCCTTTCGCAAACACTTCTGGGCCTTAAGGAAAGAGATAATGCCTACGACAGCACCACTCTTGTCGCCATGAATCACGAGGGGTTCTTTACCAGAACGAGGAATGCGGACGATTTTCTCTTTGCAAAGAATTTCCTCTTGTTGATGAGATATCCAATCCATCCCAATAACAACGTCAAAACTACCCAGAACGATAGGAATAAGATCGATAGAGAAGGTCTGACCAGCTAAGACAAGGTCACAACCCTTAACTATGTGCATGGCCTCGAGACTTTTACCGTTTGCTAGCTCTACCGTGTGTTTGGTGTTCAAAAGTGTTGGAGTGCGCTTAAGCATTTGGCTAACTTTTAAGGACACATAACTAGTATCGGCACCCGAATCGAATAAAACAGTAACAAAGAAATCATCCAGAAGAAACTTACCCATCACTACGTTCGGATCATTCCTTGCGTCACCTTGACCCAGCACGAACACTCGACCCCTGGCACCATTGCCATCATTGTTTCCCCCATTGTTGCCCCCATTATTGTTCCTGTTTCCCTGGTTGTTGTTGTTGTTCTGATTTTGGTTAAGCTGGGGACAGTTCTTCTTAAAGTGGCCTTCAGCGCCACACTGAAAGCATCCCCTGTTGCCCTATTGCTGTTGCTGATTCTACGGTGCTTGCTGTTGCTGCTGACGATTCTGATTTGCAGGCCGTGAGCTCCTGCAATCCTTGGCTTCATGACCCATCTTGAGACACCTCTAACAACGTCCCTTGTTGCACTGACCACTATGGTGTCTGTTGCATTTGTTGCACTTTGGGTGGTTTCCTCGATATCCACCCTGTCCTTGACTACCGGAAGATTGCTGACCAGGACTCTGGTAGTCATCGGTCTTTCGCTGCTGCGACTGAACTGATGTAGAACCTTTACTGGAATTCCCATCCCATTTTCGCTTGTTGTCGCTGGGTGCATCAGGAGTAGCTGTGGCACTGATACATTTGGGCAGTCTGTGCTGCTCCACTGCCTAGTCAGTGAGACGATGGGCCAACTTAATGATTTGCTGAATGGTACCCGGGTTGGCTGAAGTCACATGACTCTGAATCTCTGGTACAAGACCCTTGAGGTACAGCTCAATTCGTTTGATGGGAGGGTCCACCATGGTTGGACACAAGATGGCCAGTTCGTTTGACCTCTTAGTGTATGCCTCAATCTCAGATCCCGTCATCTTCAGATTGTAAAATTCCACCTCTAGCTTGTGGATGTCGTCTCGACTGCAGTACTCTTCTTTGATCAGTTCCTTGAAACCATTCCAGGGGTGGCATTTGCAACCGCCAGTCCCAGCAGCTGAACCTGTGCCTTCCACCAGGTTAACGCAGCACCTTCAAGCGTTCCAGTAGCATATTTCACCCTACGATCTTCAGGGCATTCACACATTTCGAAGACAGATTCGAGCTTCTCGAACCAGTGGAGGAGTCCAACGGCCCCTTCAGTGCCACTGAAAGTACTAGGACGACAGTCCATAAAAGTCTTGAACATGCACACAGGCGGCTGGGCATGCTGGCCTCCTGCTTGAGCAGCTGTAAGTGCCGCAGTAACTTGTTCGTTGATCAAAGCCGTCAGTTGGGCTTGTGTGAGGTTGATTCGTCCACTCATGATCTTCACTATACAGAGGACACAAGTAAGAAGTGGTGTCGCGAAAGTGCGTAAGTGTGGAGTTACAGAAGAGAGCAAACACACAGGGTTTTAAGCAATAGTTGTTACTCTAACTAAGCATACCATGATCAAATGTGTTGTTTAAACTGGCAGGTAGGCAATAAGAACAATAACCATATTACCTATAGTGTTGAGTCTTGCACGTGGAGCGAAGCGTCGTTGTGGATCGTTGAGCACTGTATAGGTTATAGTCTGGTTTTATCAAAAGCTTTTCCCTTTTTAAAACCAAGTTCACTATAACCAATGGCTCTGATACCAATCTGTCACACCCCCAAAATCCACCCTGCGGAGTATCACCGCTTGGAGGCATGACATGACCAGGATCGAGCCACCAATCATATTGAACAACGTAATCTTAGTAAGTAAAACCAATCACAATACAATTACGATTGGTGACCAAAAGAAAGTAACTGACCTAATGTTAACAGCGGAAGCATAAAACGTAAGTCCAAAACATAAGTTTATAGTTCATAAGTTTAATGTCCAAAACATAGTTTATAAAGTTCAACTATTAAGTACGGGACATAACAGTCCGCATCCCACAACAACATCCTCCTCGTGCAAGCTCCATAAGCATCTAGTGACCTGTAAGGCATGTAACAACGAGTCAACAACAAAGTTGAGCGAGTTCACAGTTGGTTGTTTAGTTATAGCATTCGTTTCGTAAATCATCTGTTCGTTTTGTAAACCATGTATCGTATAAATTCGTATCGCGGTCTTCCTGACATGTTTGCGAAGATTAGTGGGGGCTTCCCATGTGTTACTAGACCACGTGTATCGACTGCTACGAAAATGTAAGAGGTGCCCTAAGTCAATGTCTATCAGCATTGACCCTTTGCCCATAGTCCATTAGTACACGCCCGTCTGACTGGCACGGTGTGAGGTTTGTTAAACCTAATAGCGCTATTAACTAATGACCCGCTCGCCATAGGCCTCGGCGATTAAGTCGATAAATGAGGGACTTCAATTGATAGAGTTGATGGTCTTATGGTCGTGTACGTAGGCTTTACGTACATGCCCTTCAATCCGAGGACAGTAGTAAGTAGTTTAATAGTAATGATAGTTCGAGTAGTCATTCAATCCCATTCCCAACCCACCGGGAATACCATGCCTTGGAAAGAGTGTGAACTCACCTCGATTGCTCGGTTTGACTCTCAAATATAGCTAACAGTCAAGGTCGGTCAATCACGTCCTAGTATGATTACCACTTAGTTTATTAGTGATTTCAAATAGAACACAAAGTTCCTACACGTATCTATCACATAACATGCATCACTTTAACGGTTCATGCCCATATAACCTTCCCATCTATTCCCCACTCATAGACAAACATACAACATTGCACATAACACTTTTATTGACATATAACATGTTATATCATTCTCGGATAACCTACCCGACATTTAGACACGCAAATCACTACTTATGTCGTTTCAGCTTTTATATTCAAAACTGGGCTGTTTTCGGGGATTTTAATAAAATAGTTAACTTGTTTCAAAAAGTCCCAAATTTTTACAGAAGGTCTTAAACGATCCAAATATTATTGTGTAAAAATATCGGGATCCAATTCATCACCAATATTTTATAAAAATTCATTTTCCGGACTGAACTCAGATTTATCTATTTCTGACTCCAGTCCACGGAATAATTTATTTAAAATTCATCGAAAGTCCGATTTATGAAATTCCAGTGGGGTAATTACAAATACATCATTTGTCATCTTTTGTACAAATTTCATGAGCTAGTTCTAATAAGGTTTTAAGTTATGATGAAACACATAACACATATTTTCTGCAGAAAAATGCAGCTTGAGCTGCTGTCCAAAAACAGACCTTTAAAAATAGTAAACGGCCTCGAAAAATTACGATTCTAGTGCCATTGGATCTGTTTTTCGAAAATACATAATTTAGGCTTCAGAAAATCAGTTTTTCAATTTATTATGATCTGTTTACAGCCTTTTGAAGTTGGCTGAAAATGTCAATCAGCATGCTTTTTATAGTGTAAATGTTACTAAAAACGCATCAACAAGTGTCCTAACAACGGGTTTATCAATAAATTAATGATCAAAAAACATGCATGCTTATACCAACTTAATCCAACCAGATTTTATGTAAGTTTATGACCATTTTCTAGTTCATTCTCTTTTATGTTCTTGTGTTACACATCAACTACAATCTTTCGAATAATCAACGTAGAAGTGATTCATGAGTTAAATCGAAGACTTACAACTAGCACAAGGGCTAGGGATGAACTTATGAACAAAGGACGATGATGAAGATGAGATGTAGAGCAAAGTATGAAGTTCCTTCAAGACCTCAATGTCACACCCTGGCTTTGCGGAAGCGTGGTTAATTTGGTGGTACTTCTTAATACCATAGCTTAATCATAACAAGCTATATGAATTAAAAACCATGCAAGATCATCCATAGATTTAAGTTTTAAAACCGAAGTAACATGACATTGTCTTAGGGACTACAACACCATAACATAAAACATTGTTTTGAAAGACATAAACATCAACATGAATAAAATGCAGTTTAAGATTTGTGACTCGTCCAGGAAAAAGTCACATTTCCTAAACCGGGATGACCTCGGAACCCATATGCAGCGGGAAAACATAACATACCACGCCAGATCTTTAATTCCCTGAAATACATGTAAGTTGAAAAAAATCAACAATAATGTTGAGCGAGTTCACGTGTAAGTGAGTAAGTAAACCTTTGTATGTATAAAAATCCTGGTATGTAGCAAATAAGGAAAAAGAGATCACCAATGGTTTGCAAGGCCATTGATATGTGTGAAGTGCAAGTAGGAAGTGTTACACCCTCATCATTTACTTGAATATAAGTATAATTTTGTACAAAAGATAATAGTTTCAGAATGTATCATAGACCTTAGCTAACTAATGACTAAGTTAGAGCATACAAAAGTGGTTTGAAAATTTGTTTACAACCCAAGAACAGATATTAAGTAAGATTAAAAACATAGCGGAAGCTTTCAAAAGTCGTGTTCGGTTCCTTGACGTTGCTTGATCACCATCCGTAATGTCCATCTAGTCACCTAGGGTCAAAACCACGAAACCTTAGTTTTGGCTTCGATACATGATACATAACATATAATCCAATTATCATTTTTAAAATAAAAAAAATTAAAGTTTTCTGTTCCACCGTAAATTACGGTGTTACCGTAATTTACGGTGAGTCCTGGAGAGTTTTGGTCCACCGTAAACCAGTAGAATACCACCGTAAACATTTAACTTCTACCGTAAATTACGGTACTACCGTAATTTACGGTAGTACCTGGAATTTCAAGTTTTGGTTTTGTTTGTTTATTACACCAAGTTTCTAACTCTCGAATTTCTGTTTTTCTATGATACCGAAACATTAAAACCTCGTAATTCTTATATGATATATATATATTAACCAATCATCATAGAACAATCTATCATATTCCGAAGCATTAATCATGCCTTACTTGATTGTTCGACCCATTGGATGCCAAGAGTTAGGCATCAAACAAGGCATTTCAAAAATCAAATTTCTAACAATTGTTTTGACCCGTCTCACTTGATTAAGACGAATAGTCACTTCCGTGACGTATTGATCTATCTTGTTTACCAAGTTTTCAAAACTACAACATAAAATTAACAAATAATTCATAATGTAACGAAACGGTAATTTCGTACCTTTAGAGCACGTTTTTCCCCCGTGAATTCCCTCCGGCTTGTCCGCTTGATGATCCGGACTCTTTGCCTAGAAGATTCAGTTTACAGCTTGTTTAGAATTCTTTTTATGACCATAATCATATCATTGTGAAACATGATCAAATCTGCATTTTCATCATAATTCTTATCATTTAAATCCTCTCTTAGGCATTTCAACAAACACCTAACGGGTCAGATTCTTCTATAATTATTACCAAGTTCATGGTTTGTAATTAACATCTAATTTCACTTTAATTAAGCAATTTGTACTCATTTAAACATTCAAATTACGGAATTTCCTCATACCATTCAGCTTTTTCTCTAGATTAAAATTCATAAACCTAGTACTTGTCTAGTCTTTACAATATCATAAATCACTTACAATGGTGATTGTAATTTCTTCAAGTAACATGCAATGATTTTCACAATTTATCATCTAGGGTTTACTCCTAAACAACATATTACTTCAAGATTCATTCATGCATGACATATCTAGGTTCAATTTCAGTTATTCACCATTAACCTAGAATTTATGGTGAATCAAAATATCAAAATTATACATACCTTTTGATCCCTATGACGAGGTGATCACTAATTCATGTTTAGAATTCAATTTGAAACAGATTTGAGGCTTCAATTTAGTAGATTTTGGTGTGAAGCTAGGGTTGGAGAATCCCCTGTGTCGCCCCCTTTCTCTTGATCGACCAGACACACAAGTTTTTGTGTGTTTGGTTTGGTTTTTGTTACTATTAGTAATTATCTTTCACTTTTGACAAGTTTAAACCCTCAACTATGATTTTCCTTTAAATTTAAGTATTTTAACCATGTTATGAATTATTTCAAGACTTGATTTTAACTAGGTTAAGTTCCTAGTTGGTAAATTCTTGTTTGTTATTTCATTAGAATTTTAATATAAGGATTCATATTTTCGGGGTGTTACAAGTTCACCCCCCTTAAAAGGGTTTCGTCCCCGAAACCGAATTACGTACCAAATAAAGTAGGGTGAAGACGTCGCATCTCTTCTTCGGACTCCCACGTAGTGTCCGAACCTTTCCTATGTTCCCATTTGACTTTGACTTGGTCAATTTGTTTATTTCGTAAATGTTTGACCTTCCGGTCTAAAATCTCCACCGGTCTCACCGCATAATTCAGACTATTATCCACTTCGATATCATCATAATGGATATAGGCCGTTTCGTCTGCCAAGCACTTCCTTAATTGCGACACGTGGAACGTGCCATGGATTCCACTTAGCTCCTCCGGTAATTCAAGGCGGTAAGCTACCTTGCCAACTTTCCCGATAATTTTAAATGGCCCAATAAACCTTGGGCTTAGCTTCCCCCTTTTTCTGAATCTAATGACGCCCTTCCATGGGGAAACTTTTAGCATGACCATGTCGCCAACCTGGAATTCGATTGGCCTTTTTCTTTTATCAACATACGCCTTTTGTCTGTCTTGAGCCGCTTTCAAATGTGCCCGAACTATATCTATCTTTTCATTCGTGGCTCGTATTATATCTTGATGAGCGAGTTCACGGGGACCCACTTCACCCCAACATACCGGGGTTCGACACTTCCTACCGTAAAGCATTTCGTATGGTGCCATCTTAATACTAGATTGGTAACTGTTGTTATACGAAAACTCGACTAACGGTAGGTGAACATCCCAACTGCCTCCAAAGTCGATTATACATGCCCGTAGCATGTCCCCCAATGTTTGTATCGTTCTTTCACTTTGTCCATCCGTTTGAGGATGGTACGCAGTGCTAATGAACAATTTGGTCCCCATTTGCTCTTGGAAATCTCGCCAAAAATTCGAAGTAAACCGGGTATCCCTATCAGACACGATGGACACCGGCACCCCATGACGTGCTATGATTTCATTGGTATAAACTTCTGACATCTTTTCTGACGTATAAGTCTCACGAATCGGAATGAAGTGAGCACTTTTCGTCAGTCGATCCACTACTACCCATATGGCATCAAAACCACGATTAGTTTTAGGCAACTTGGTCAGTAGGTCCATTGTGATATGTTCCCATTTCCAAACCGGAATATCTAACGGTTGGAGTTTGCCATATGGTTTCTGATGCTCCGCCTTGACTTGTAAACATGTTAAGCATTTTTCCACATACTTCGCCACATCCCTCTTCATTCCGGGCCACCAATAATTTTGTTTCAAATCGTTGTACATCTTGGTCGCACCCGGATGAATTGAATAACGGGATTTATGAGCTTCATCAAGCAGTAGTGCCTTCACTCCACAAGTATGTGGGACCCATATCCTTCCGGATCGAGTCTTCAACCCGTGATTCCCATCCGACAGATCTTTCAATTGACCGATTATTCTTTCTTTCTTCCAATTTTCTTCTTTTACTGCTTCGAATTGCGCCTCTCGAATACGTTCAAGTATACCTGAGGTCACCACGAGTTGCATCGATCTTACTCGTATTGGGACATAGTCCGCTTTTCTGCTTAGAGCATCCGCCACCACATTAGCCTTTCCGGGGTGATAATGTATTTCACAATCATAGTCTTTCACCATTTCTAGCCATCGCCTTTGTCGCATATTTAACTCCTTTTGATCAAAGAAGTATTTCAAGCTATTGTGGTCGGTGAATATGGTGCACTTTACCCCATACAAGTAATGCCTACATATTTTTAAGGCAAACACTACCGCAGCCAACTCGAGATCGTGCGTGGGATATTTCTTCTCATGTATCTTCAATTGTCTCGAGGCATAGGCTATTACCTTGCCCCGTTGCATCAGCACACAACCGAGTCCCGATAGTGAAGCATCTGAATAAACCACCATGTCTTCGACTCCGTCCGGCAATGTCAGTACCGGAGCTTGAGTTAGCTTTTCTTTTAGCGTTTGAAACGCTTTTTCTTGATCAACTCCCCAAATAAACTTTGCTTTCTTTTGTGTTAGCTTTGTTAGTGGTGACGCAATCTTGGGGAAATCTTGAATGAATCTCCTATAGTACCCTGCAAGCCCCAAAAAGCTTCTAATTTCTGAGGGGTTCTTCGGGGGATTCCATTTTGACACAGCCTCTATCTTTGACGGATCCACCAATACTCCGTCAGCATTTATGACATGGCCTAAAAATTGAACCTCTCGTAACCAAAAGGCACATTTAGAGAATTTTGCATATAACTTCTCTCGTCTAAGTGTCTCTAACACTTCTTGTAAGTGGTGTGCGTGTTCAGCTTCACTTTTCGAGTACACCAAGATATCATCGATAAACACGATGACCGACTTATCCAACATTGGCTTGCAAACCCGGTTCATGAGGTCCATGAAAGCCGCGGGTGCGTTTGTTAGCCCAAATGACATCACGAGGAATTCGTAATGTCCGTATCTCGTGCGGAAAGCCATCTTCGGCACATCTTCTTCTTTGACCTTTAGTTGGTGATACCCCGACCTAAGGTCAATTTTTGAAAACCAGTTCGCGCCTTGTAGTTGGTCGAATAAGTCGTCTATTCTGGGGAGCGTGTAACGGTTCCTTACCGTGAGTTTGTTTAACTCCCGGTAATCGATACACATGCGCATGCTCCCGTCTTTCTTTCTTACGAACAACACCGGTGCGCCCCAAGGAGACACACTCGGCCTTATGAATCCCTTGTCAAGCAGGTCTTGAATTTGGGACATCAACTCTTGTAATTCCAACGGTGCAAGTCGGTACGGGGCTTTTGCTACGGGTTTCGCGCCCGGAATCAATTCGATCCCGAACTCTATTTCCCGTTCAGGCGGTATCCCCGGTAAATCTTCCGGAAAAACATCTTCATAATCTCGTACTACCGGTACATCTCCAATCTTTCGTGATTCTTTTTCGGGCTCATTAGCGTATATCATGAATGCCTTGCATCCTCGCTTCATTAGCTTGTGAGCTTTCAACATTGAGCATACTATGGGGTTGCCTCCTTTTTCGCCATAAATGGTGACGTGTTTCCCGCTCGGAGATGTTAGTTTTATCTCTTTACGGAAGCACACGACCTTTGCATGGTGTCGAGATAGCCAATCCATCCCAACAACTACTTGAAATTCTCCCATCGACATCGGGATTAGATTTATCAAATATTCTTCATCGTCGATGCTCAGTTTACAATTTTCACATACATCACAAACAATAAAGCTCTTGTTATTACCTATCTCTACTTCTAAAGGCACAGGTAATTTTGTTAAAACAAATGAAGGATGTCGAATAAATCCATATGAAACAAAGGATTTATTCGCACCCGTATCAAATAACACACGTGCAGGAATCGAATTTACAGTAAATATACCTGAGACCACGTCAGGTTCAACCTTTGCTTCTGCGGCAGTTAGTTGAAAAGATCTTGCCTTTGCTTTCGGGGCTTCACCTTTCGGTTCCTGCCCATCCTTCTTTCCAACCAACTCCGGGCATTCCGACTTCTTGTGACCCGTTCGATAACAATTGTAACAAACCGTCACTTTTTCCGGGCATGATACAGCCATATGTCCCGTTTTCTTGCATATGGGACAAGGCTTATCCTTGTAACGGCATTCGCCTTTATGACCCTTCCCGCAGATTCTGCAACTTGGCGACCCGCCTTTTGTATCAGATTTCTTTGCGCTTTCGTTTGTTCGTGCCTTCTTAGTAGGGCTTGGATTCACATCTTGTGCCCTTCGTTCACCCCGTTCTATGCTCTTTTTCAGTTCGATCTCCCTTTCCCGAGCAACATTGACAATCTCGGTAAGGGTCTCGTATTTTGAAGGGGTTATGAACTCTCTATACTCCGCACTTAGCATGTTATGGTAGTAATAGACCTTTTGTTCTTCATTTGTCACCAAATCATCACAGAACTTTATCTTGTCCATAAACATCCCCGTGATCTTGTCTATGGATTCACCCTTGTGTCTGAGTTGCATGAACTCTTCCTTGATTCTATTTATGACCGCTTTGGGACTATGGTGTTTAAGAAACGGCGTCTTAAACTCCTCCCATGTCATGGCCTTAGCCGCTTCACTTCCAATCTCCTTCTTTTTGTTGTCCCACCAGTCTTTCGCTTGACCTCTTAATTGACCCGTACCATAAGCTACGTAGTCATTTTCATCACAATGAGTTCTCTCGAATACTCCTTCGATATCACTTAGCCATCGTTGGCACACAATTGGATCAACCTCCCCATTATATATTGGGGGTTTACAGGCCATGAATTCCTTGTATGAACAAGGCTTTCGTCCACCATGCTTTTCCTTTGCTGAATTGGAATCATCTTCCAATTTCTTGATTCTCTCTTCTAGTATTGATAAAACTGTGTTTTGAATTTTATCAATAAAGCCCGACAAACTGTTTTCGATCGCCTTTCCAACCTCTTCGGCAATCACTTCCCTCATTTGTTCGGTGACTCTTGGCACCGCATTATCATTACCTCCATCAGCCATCTCTATTTCTGAAATGTTTACATAGATTGTTAAACATTCCATTTATAACACATGCTTTACTTGTTTTGATTTAATCAAGTTCATAACTTGATTCAATCATTCTTGTTTCAATTCAATCAAGTTCGTAACTTGATTTAATCATTCTTGTTTCAATTCAATCAAGTTCGTAACTTGATTTAATCATTCTTGTTTCAATTCAATCAAGTTCGTAACTTGATTTAATCATTCTTGTTTCAATTCAATCAAGTTCGTAACTTGATTTAATCATTCTTGTTTCATGCTTTTCTTGTTTTTGAGTGAGCTTACACACTCTTTTCATGCATATTGTTCTTTTCTTATTCTTTACGTAGTACATAATTTATTAACAAAATAAGTTAGTTCTTACCGGACGATCGATCAAGCTTGAACCGAACACTTATTGACAACCTTGAGCTCTGATTACCAACTTGTTACACCCTCATCATTTACTTGAATATAAGTATAATTTTGTACAAAAGATAATAGTTTCAGAATGTATCATAGACCTTAGCTAACTAATGACTAAGTTAGAGCATACAAAAGTGGTTTGAAAATTTGTTTACAACCCAAGATTAAGTAAGATTAAAAACATAGCGGAAGCTTTCAAAAGTCGTGTTCGGTTCCTTGACGTTGCTTGATCACCATCCGTAATGTCCATCTAGTCACCTAGGGTCAAAACCACGAAACCTTAGTTTTGACTTCGATACATGATACATAACATATAATCCAATTATCATTTTTAAAATAAAAAAAAATTAAAGTTTTCTGTTCCACCGTAAATTACGGTGTTACCGTAATTTACGGTGAGTCCTGGAGAGTTTTGGTCCACCGTAAACCAGTAGAATACCACCGTAAACATTTAACTTCTACCGTAAATTACGGTAGTACCGTAATTTACGGTAGTACCTGGAATTTCAAGTTTTGGTTTTGTTTGTTTATTACACCAAGTTTCTAACTCTCGAATTTCTGTTTTTCTATGATACCGAAACATTAAAACCTCGTAATTCTTATATGATATATATATTAACCAATCATCAAAGAACAATCTATCATATTCTGAAGCATTAATCATGCCTTACTTGATTGTTCGACCCATTGGATGCCAAGAGTTAGGCATCAAACAAGGCATTTCAAAAATCAAATATCTAACAATTGTTTTGACCCGTCTCACTTGATTAAGACGAATAGTCACTTCCGTGACGTATTGATCTATCTTGTTTACCAAGTTTTCAAAACTACAACATAAAATTAACAAATAATTCATAATGTAACGAAACGGTAATTTCGTACCTTTAGAGCACATTTTTCCCCCGTGAATTCCCTCCGGCTTGTCCGCTTGATGATCCGGACTCTTTGCCTAGAAGATTCAGTTTACAGCTTGTTTAGAATTCTTTTTATGACCATAATCATATCATTGTGAAACATGATCAAATCTGCATTTTCATCATAATTCTTATCATTTAAATCCTCTCTTAGGCATTTCAACAAACACCTAACGGGTCAGATTCTTCTATAATTATTACCAAGTTCATGGTTTGTAATTAACATCTAATTTCACTTTAATTAAGCAATTTGTACTCATTTAAACATTCAAATTACTGAATTTCCTCATACCATTCAGCTTTTTCTCTAGATTAAAATTCATAAACCTAGTACTTGTCTAGTCTTTACAATATCATAAATCACTTACAATGGTGATTGTAATTTCTTCAAGTAACATGCAATGATTTTCACAATTTATCATCTAGGGTTTACTCCTAAACAACATATTACTTCAAGATTCATTCATGCATGACATATCTAGGTTCAATTTCAGTTATTCACCATTAACCTAGAATTTATGGTGAATCAAAATATCAAAATTATACATACCTTTTGATCCCTATGACGAGGTGATCACTAATTCATGTTTAGAATTCGATTTGAAACAGATTTGAGGCTTCAATTTAGTAGATTTTGGTGTGAAGCTAGGGTTGGAGAATCCCCTGTGTCGCCCCCTTTCTCTTGATCGACCAGACACACAAGTTTTTGTGTGTTTGGTTTGGTTTTTGTTACTATTAGTAATTATCTTTCACTTTTGACAAGTTTAAACCCTCAACTATGATTTTCCTTTAAATTTAAGTATTTTAACCATATTATGAATTATTTCAAGACTTGATTTTAACTAGGTTAAGTTCCTAGTTGGTAAATTCTTGTTTGTTATTTCATTAGAATTTTAATATAAGGATTCATATTTTCGGGGTGTTACAGAAAGACTCAAACCTAGCAGATTTATGCGTTGGGTACAAAGTCACCCCGAGGTCCGTTTTGTGTTGGGCCTGGGGTTGGGCTTGCTACACCCAAATAAATCTACCGCTCCTGCCCCTCGGTCCTACCTTGAGGATTAATGGCCTTAAGTTTCTGCCTACCCACTCACATGATCTAAGTAGTAACCCTCCTTACGCTAACCATACCATGTAAAAAGTACTCGTAATCATAGTAACATGTATTTCACCCCCGCAGTTTAGAAAACTGAAAACAGTTAAGAGAAAAGGGGGACATGAACTCACAGTGGTGCGTCTCTACCAAGTATATCTCCTGATCAAACAGCTGTGCGACGACCTACACGTACTAAGTCTATCAGACGGACGGCCGTGCCTTAGCTTAAGGTTTAAGTTTTTGGGAAATAGTTAGACAACTATTTCGTGTTTATATTTTTGTAAATACTTGGTAATTATTCTCCTTCCCAAGGATGGGGGATTTATACATGTGCGTTCGTATTATTCTGGGATCGTTATCATTTGGTAATATTATTTTTACCCTAAAAATAATATTTGTATAGTTCACAAAATAATCATAAAAATTCACAAGTGTTGTTACTAAATATATACTAAATATATATCTTAGCAAGTTTTTATTTTGTGAAAATCCCACCTCCGATAATTAGAAATCTTGTAATAAAGTCATGGCGAAATCTATAATTCGAAAATACGTTAAAAATGTATTTCTAACACTTGTAGTGAAAATATTTCTAAGTGTTAGGTTTTTGGAAAAATTTCGCCAGAGTTTCCTCTGTAACTGGCGGTGGCCACGCTTTCAAGCGTATCATTTTCTTCTACAAATCAAACCAACAATTTTCTCATTCAATCAATAAACATTATTCAAACCATCAAACTAGTCAAAATAGATGTAAATCGCAAAAATACATGAACTTGTGGTTTTTCTAAAATATGAAGTAAATCCCATTACTTTTAGTGGATCTTTTGTATAAATCAATCCGGTTTCGTAAAAGTCTCGTTTTTAACGAAATTCTATCTTTACAACTTCTTGTAAAATTTGACAAAACAAATTCTTTGTCGAAACTTAGTGTTACACAAGTGTTTACACACTTGTGTGTTTACTACAATCATTCTTGTTTATGAAAGATCCGACTTTAAAAGTATGTTTTCTCTTGACACGTGGTCCTTTGAAAATACCGCTTGTAGATCCGTAGATCTACTAGTTTTAAACACTATTTCGTAAGTAAAATCGTTTTTACACAAGTTCAAGTTTCTCGTGTGGTAGAGTTTCATCATTTAACCCTTGTTACACTTAAACAAGCTCCATGTCATGATCCATGATCATGACCAATCCGGGTTAGACGATGATCCGAGCTACCATAACATAGATCGGCACTAAATAATTACACAAAACAAATCCTACATGATTTACACAACAATCAAGCTTTTAACCAACATATTTAGCATTTTTAGTAGACTTTTACATATCATTTTGTATGTTCATGAGTTTTAACTGTCATATATCATTTTAACCACTTTAAAATAGTTCAAGAGTGTGTTGATAGCAACTTACTACTAGCTCGAGGCTAGGGAGGATTCTAGTCGCAAAGTGAGTGGATAAAAGCAATAGGGTGAGGTCCTTCGCGTTCCGAATGCACCAAGCCTCCTCGTATGTGATCCTCAACACTTGTATGCTCTTGGAATGAGAAGATCAAAACCGAAAAATGGATGGATGTGGGTGTGTGTGTTCGGCCGAGAGCCAAAGAGAGGGAGAGAGTGTGTGTGTTTGTGAGTTGTGGTGAGAAAGGTTATGTTGTGTTATGCCTTGATCTTATAGACAATTTACATGATCATTAACCAATGGATTTAGTGTCTACTAGATATTAAACACATGGGATTTAAATAATCAACAAAGGACAAGGGGTGTCCCCCCAAGGGGACGGTTCGGTTAGGGGGGGGGGTCTCCTAGTTAGATTTCAACCAAATGTTAAGTATTAGTTTGTTAAGTGTGGAGGTTAACTCGGTTATTAGTATGTTATGCGTTATAGCGGGTGTTAGGGTATTCAGGGACCCTAACTGGCTCAGAAAAAGAAAAACAATGTTATTGGCAATATTTTTATGTTCCGGGTATAGTCCGGTTGTTCGGTTGGATAGTAATCCGTTAAAGTGCTTAACAAAGCTTTAAAGTGTCGTTATTATTATTTTTAGTGACACAACTTATTCCCGACACTTTGGAAAGTGTCTAGTAATATTTTTCTCATGTTTTGGCACTTTATTAGTTAGCTAGATGCTGAATTATTATTTAAAGTGCTGAATTTTGTACTTAGAGTACGTTTTAGGCACATCCGGTCACTGTAATCTCATTCCTAGTGACGCAGTTCTACAACCCTTATATCCCTACACTCACCATTAGTGTAGCAAGCTATCACAGGCTCTTACAGGCCTTAGAGGCAGTACCTGCCTGGTGCTAGTTATGAAAGCACGTTTAATAGGTTATCCGTTTATTGTGCTACTGTGCTTTTGGTGCATCAAGGTTTGTCACAAAGGTGCTATAAGCAAAACATGGAGTGACAGCAAGTAAAGTATGATGCAAGTAAGTACATGTATCAGCATTCAAGTAGCAGTTTATCCACAAGTTCAAGTAAGCACAGTAATTAAGCAGTAATTAATTATTAATTAAGTCGTACGGATACCTGGTTTAGTGAGGGTTGTCACATTCTCCCCCCTTTAAAGAAATTTCGTCCCGAAATTTTAAGTTCTGCTTGTTGATGCAGGGTTCTTAGGAAATAAGTGGGGGTATTTCTCTTTCATCCGGTCCTCACGCTCCCAGGTGTATTCAGGACCATGTCTGGCATTCCAACGAACTTTGACGAGCTTGACACTGCTCCGGCGGGTCTTGTTTACTTTCCAATCCGTAACCTCAACAGGTTCTTCAACGAAGTGGAGGGTGTCGTCAACATGAATCTCGTCGGTGGGAATGGCAACGGTATCTTGAGTTGGACTTTTCTTCAGGTTGGATACATGAAATGTATCGGAACTCCATTCAGCTCGGCAGGTAAGTCCAGCTTGTATGCTACTAGCCCTATTCTATCCAAAATTCTGAAAGGGCCAATGTAGCGCGGATTTAACTTCCCACGCTTTCCGAAGCGTGCCACACCCTTCCAGGGTGAAACTTTCAATAAAACCATATCTCCAACTTGGAATTCCATATGTTTCCGGTTTGGATCTGCATAGGCTTTCTGTCTTTCGCGAGCTGCTTCGATGCGTTTTCGAATCTGCGCGATCTTGTCTGTCGTCTCTTGGACGATCTCGGGACCAACAAGCTGCCTATCACCTACGTCAGCCCAGCATAGGGGTGATCGACACTTGCGTCCGTAAAGAGCTTCAAATGGCGTGGCTCCAATACTGGTGTGGTAGCTGTTGTTGTATGAAAATTCGACCAATGGTAAATGTTTATCCCAGCTACCGCCCAAATCCATAACACATGCTCTCAGCACATCTTCCAAGGTCTGAATAGTCCGCTCGCTTTGACCGTCGGTCTGAGGGTGAAATGCAGTGCTCAGATTTAATTGTGAGCCAAAAGCTTCTTGGAAGGATTGCCAAATCCTTGATATGAAACGTCCATCTCTATCAGAGATGATCGAGAGAGGTACTCCATGGCGCGTGACGATTTCTCGCATGTAAATTTCAGCCAACTTGCTCGTATTATCCTTCTCCTTGATAGGTAAGAAGTGCGCTGACTTCGTTAATCGATCCACTATTACCCAAATAGTGTCATGGCCTCTTGGCGTTCTTGGCAGCTTTGTGATAAAATCCATGGAGATTTGTTCCCATTTCCATTTGGGAATCTCAGGTTGTTTCAGAAGTCCTGAAGGCTTCTGGTATTCCGCTTTCACCTTAGCACACGTTAGACACTTGCTCACATAAACAGCAACATCACCCTTCATCCTAGGCCACCAATAGTAAGCCTTGAGATCTTGGTACATCTTATCCGCTCCTGGATTGATAGAGTACCGCGATTTATGAGCTTCATCAAAAATAACTTTTCTCAAACCACCAAACAGAGGAACCCAAATCCTTTTCTCAAAACATAACGTTCCTTCCTTGTTTGGCACCAATAGCTTCTCCATCCCACGGAGATATTCTTCTTCAAGATTTCTTTCCTTGAGAGCTTCTTTCTGCGCGGCACGAATGCGCAAGGAAAGATCGGTTTGGATAATCATTTCTAAAGCCCTAACCCTTATGGGCTTGATTCTCTCTTTTCGACTTAGGGCGTCGGCAACCACATTCGCCTTCCCTGGATGATACTTTATCTCGCAATCGTAATCATTTAACAACTCAACCCATCGTCTTTGTCTCATATTCAACTCCTTCTGGTTGAATATGTGTTGTAGGCTCTTATGATCTGTAAAAATTGTACATTTCGTACCATATAGGTAGTGTCTCCAGATCTTTAAAGCAAATATCACTGCGCCTAGCTCCAAATCGTGCGTGGTATAGTTCTTCTCATGTACCTTCAATTGACGTGACGCTTAAGCAATAACCTTCTGGCATTGCATCAACACGCAACCCAATCCTTGACGCGAGGCGTCACAGTATACCATGAAATCGTCAGTACCTTCCGGTAGTGCTAGGATTGGCGCATTGCAGAGCTTATCCTTCAACAGCTGAAACGCTTCTTCCTGTTTGATTCCCCAATCAAACTTCTTATCTTTCTGGGTGAGGAGCGTCAATGGTTGAGCGATCTTCGAAAAATCCTCAATGAACCTTCGATAGTAGCCAGCCAAACCCAAGAATTGTCGAATCTCGGTTGGCGTCTTTGGCGTTTCCCAATTCTTGATCTCTTCGATCTTGGTTGGATCCACGTGGATTCCATCTCCATTTACCACATGTCCAAGAAATTGGACTTCACGTAGCCAAAATTCGCACTTAGAGAATTTGGCATACAGCTGTTCTTTCTTCAGCAGCTCCAAAATAGCTCTTAGATGCTGTTCGTGCTCAGCCTTTGTCCTTGAATAAATCAAGATGTCGTCGATAAACACAATCACGAACTTGTCCAAGTACGGCTTGCAAACTCTATTCATCAAATCCATAAAGACTGCAGGTGCGTTTGTCAGCCCAAACGGTATAACAAGGAACTCGTAGTGTCCATAACGAGTTCTGAAGGCTGTCTTCGGGATACTCTCCTCTTGTATCCTTAACTGATGGTATCCAGATCGCAAATCAATCTTTGAGTAAAAGCTTGAACCTTGCAGTTGGTCAAACAGATCATCAATTCTTGGCAGAGGATATCTATTCTTGATCGTCAGCTTGTTCAGCTCCCGGTAGTCGATGCACATCTGAAAACTACCGTCCTTCTTTTTGACAAACAGGACCGGAGCTCCCCAAGGCGAGAAGCTTGGTCGGATAAATCCCTTGTCTAACAACTCTTGAAGTTGTGTCGACAATTCTTGCATCTCAGACGGGGTAAGTCTATAAGGTGCCTTAGCCACAGGCGCGGCGCCTGGGACTAAATCGATGTGAAACTCCACTTGCCTCTGAGGTGGCAGTCCAGGAAAGTCCTCCGGGAAGACTTCCGGATACTCCCTCACGACAGGGATGCCTTCGATCTTCGGTTCTGCAGCTTTCTTGTCTACAATGTGTGCCAGGAAGGCAGCACATCCCTTCTGTAGACACTTTCGCGCTTTGAGGCAGCTGATAATTCTTAACGGCGTATCACGCTTTTCGCCATAAACCACAATCGTTTCTCCATCTTCGGTCGGGATGCGAACGACCTTTTCGTAACAAACGATTTCTGCCTTGTTGCTCGACAACCAATCCATTCCTACTACTACGTCAAAGCTCCCCAGCTGGACTGGTAGTAGATCCAAAGTAAACTCACGTTCTCCCAACTCGATTGCACAAGCTCTGATCACTTCATTGGCTTCTACTAACTTCCCATTAGCCAATTCGATTGAGTAGGGAATATCTAACTTACTAGCGGCTAAACCAAGCATATTCTTAAATTCTAATGATACGAAGCTATAGTCGGCACCAGTATCAAATAAAACGGATGCATAGCGTTGGTTTACAGGGAACGTACCAGTAACGACATTGGGGTCCTGGCGTGCTTCCCTTGCTCCGATATGGAACACTCTTCCATGGGCTTGGTTCAACTCTGGGCAGTTCCTCTTAAAGTGCCCGATATCACCACAATTAAAGCATCCAAGTCTTTGTCCGTTTCCACCTCCATTTCCAGCTTGGTTATTCCCTTGGTTATGATTTACAGCGCCCGCTTGATTCACATTGTTGCCTCGATTCCCATTACCTCCATTGTTTCCTTGTGGGCGATTTCCAATTCCACCCCGGTTATTGTTTCTGTTTCCAAATCCTCCTTGGCCTCCCTGACCAATAGTGGCCCAACAAGAATCCTTCAAGTGGCCAGGTTTCCCACACGCTTCACATACCTTCAAACCACATCGGCCAGAATGGTGACGCTGGCAGGTGTTGCACTTGGGCTGAGTGCCCATATATCCCTTTCCTTTCTTTCCACCACCAGCTGTAACCTGAGCTGGCGCGTTTGGCTCTCCTTTCTTAACAACACCACTAGTGCCTTGCTTAAAGTTCGAGAACTTTCGTTTGTTACCTCCGGATGACTCGACGTGAGTCTCTTTCTTCTTTGTCTCGATCTCACCAAACTTGTTCAGGCGGATAGCCTCCTCAATGAGGGCTACGCTCAAATCGATTGCCTCAGTAATTGTTGCAGGCTTGGAGGAGGTCACCATGCTTATGATTTGAGGAGCTAATCCCCAAATGAAGCGTTCAATTCGCTTGAATTCTGGAGTGACCATATAGGGTACCACATGCGACAGGTCGTGGAACCTCTGAACATATTCCGCGATCTTCGGACCTTCCATCTTCAAATGCCAGAACTCAATTTCCAATCTTTGGATTTCAGCGCGAGAACAATACTTCTTGCGCATCAGCTCCTTCAGTTCGGTCCATGTTAGTGCGTAGGCAGCAGCTTCACCAAGTGTCTGTACTTGCAAATTCCACCAAGATAGGGCTCCATCCAGAAATAGCCCAGAAATGTAGGTGACTTGCTGGTTCGGTGCACATTTGCTCATGCGTAGAACAGATTCAGTCTTCTCGGCCCAACGAACAAAAGCGACAGCACCTCCGGTGCCATCAAAGTTGATAGGCTTGCAGTCTAGAAACTGCTTGTAGGTGCACCCTGCACATACGTTACAACATATGAATGGCATTAGCATCCTTGCTAGAGATATCCAATTAGATCATGGTATGTCTTAATGACTTAGTATTACCATGAGGTGGATTGTTGTTGCCATTGTTGTTTGAGCTGCTTCCGCTAGGTCCTCCTTGCGAGGTGGCGTATTGCGCGATGGCAGCAGTGATGACTTGTTGGAGTTCTGCCTCATTGGTAGGCAGCGGCGTTTGACGTCTCGGCGGCATCTTCTAAAAGATGGGTTCACGTCGGTCAGGCCAAAATAAGGCGTACGTATATAATGATAGTAATAGTACATAACATCTCATGTTATAATCATATCAATCACACAACATCCCATGTTATAAAACATAAATAATCAATCAAAACATCACATATGATGAGAATACTGCGATTGTATTGCCCAAACTCGAGACCACATGGTAGAGTGTATAGTACATAATAGTGTCATACATCATCATCGACTAAGGGCTACATCACCCTAGTCCAAAAGAATATCAAATCAGTGTCAATACATCCCATATACATGATCAACAAAAGTCAGAATCAGAATGCAGTCTCCAAAAATGCTGTGTGGTCAGAGCAATCGCCGTCTTCTCAACAACGTCTACCCGTGCTGTACTAAAGATGCCCTAAACTGATGGTGGTGGAGGAGGGGGAAAATGGGTGTAGAACAAACATCGCAAAAGGAGCCAGTCCTCCTCCATGGCTCTCTGGGTACGCAACCAAGAAGCAACCTGCTGCTCAAGTGCCAAAAGGTGTGTAGCATAGTCAGGTAACAAAGGTCGAGGGTACTGCGAAGAAGCAGGGTGGGTCTGACCCTGACACTGGCACGGCGGTGGCTGAGCTCTCTCAAGCTCCTGAATGCGCCGTGTGAGTGCCTCCTGCTGGACAACAAACGACATCAGAACGTCCTCAATAGTATACCCCATATGGAAAGGATGGTAGGGGTCGGTCGATGGCATAACAGAAGGTGACGTCCAAAGAAACGGCTCGCTGGCTGGATCAAAAGGTGGCACAAAGAATGGTGGTACAGGGGGAATAGCAGATGAAGACTGTGGCATAACTGGAATATATGTCGGCACATGTCCAAAGGGACGAGCCGAGGAACCCTCTCCAGGTCGGGCTGGAGGTGTGTACTGTGCAAATGAAAAAGAGAAATCAACGTGACGTGCATCAGTGGTATGAGGAGGGATAGGTGGAAGCTCATCATCCGCAGGAATCCACCCGCACTGGGCGTGCTCATCTCGTGGGTCAATCTGTGCCTCAAAAAGTGCTCGATCAAACTGTACAGACATAGGGTCAAGGTGAGGTGCAACAAGAGGGTCAGCAGGTATATCAGCGATAAGTGGGGGATCAACATGATCAGCAGCAATAACATGGTCACCCTCCAGTAGTGGTGCATCAGCAGGGTGATCATCAATGGGTAGGTCAGCAATCACAGGATCAATAGGTATGCCAGCATGAGCAGGGTCATGCTCGAGCACTGGGTCAGGAGCAGCTACTGGCTCAAGGGCCATGGCAGGCTCGGGATCAACGAACTCCATATCAAAATCTGCATGATCAGCGAATGCAGGGTCAACTGGGTCTACTGGGTCAACCATAGGCTGATCCAAGTGGATGAACTCTATCTCCTGGTCCGGGTCGTATCCAAGGGGAAAAACAGGGTCTGAATCCTCATCGAGGTCGTGATCGAAAGCAAATCTAGAAGCAGAGGCAGCAGATGATGCCCTGTCAGGATCTGAACCGTGTGAATAGTGCTGTGCGCTCCGAGTGTGTGACGGTACGGAGGCCACAGACTCGAAGGAGTCTGGAGCGGGTGAGTGTGCAGGTGACTCCTCAGCTGGAGCGTCTGCGAGTAACAAAAGACCACCGTCAGCTAGAAGGGCCTCGCCCTCAACATCGTCCTCCAGGGGCTCATCATCAAACAGATCGACGTCGTCGTCAACGTCGGCGTCGAGGAGCATATCGTAAGCAGGATAAACGACCAAAGGTATGGGAGCAGGGATCTCTACAAGTGGTAGGTACCCAGCAAAAGGACCATCAGCGGGCTCATCGACAGCGTCGGGCAGCGCAAAAGGCTGAAAGTCGTCCTCGTCTGTGCTGGTAACATCTGATGTGTGGACCTCGTGCTCCGAAGACTCTAAGTCGTCTGATACTATGGGTCTAGGGCATGTGGTGTCCGAATCACCTGTGCCGGACGAGTCCATGGTGTCTGTAACACAAACACAAATATGTACAAATAATCAATCATACAATCAGATAAGCACATTAGTCACCAAGTAAGCAATCAAATAATTCTCCTAGTCCCACTAGCCTCCCAGTCTCTCAGACTGCTCTTCCTAGTCCAACTTGCCAAATTCTCCCAGCCTCTCAGACTGCTCTTCCTAGTCCAACTAGCCAAATTCTCCCAGCCTCTCAGACTGCTCTTCCTAGTCCCACTAGCCTATTCTCCCAGCCTCTCAGACTGCTCTCCCTAGTCCTACTAGGCAACTACCTCGGTCTCCTAGACCGAGCCTCGGTCCTCCAGACCGAGCCTCAGCCTCTCAGACTGAGCCTATAATTAATAAATAAATGTGCTCAACATTTGTTTGTAAAAAGTTTTGGATCTGAACTTTAGTGGTATGCAGTAAAAATGTTTTCGTGAGAGCCCTAGTGATCATAGTCTAGACTCGAGAAGGAATCCTAGTTCGCTATGATCAGAGCTCTGATACCAAGCTGTCACACCCTGGCTTTGCGGAAGCGTGGTTAATTTGGTGTGACTTCTTAATACCATAGCTTAATCATAACAAGCTATATGAATTAAAAACCATGCAAGATCATCCATAGATTTAGGTTTTAAAACCGAAGTAACATGAGATTGTCTTAGGGACTACAACACCATAACATAAAACATTGTTTTGAAAGACATAAACATCAACATGAATAAAATGCAGTTTAAGATTTGTGACTCGTCCAGGAAAAAGTCACATTTCCTAAACCGGGATGACCTCGGAACCCATATGCAGCGGGAAAACATAACATACCGCGCCAGATCTTTAATTCCCTGAAATACATGTAAGTTGAAAAAAATCAACAATAATGTTGAGCGAGTTCATGTGTAAGTGAGTAAGTAAACCTTTGTATGTATAAAAATCCTGGTATGTAGCAAATAAGGAAAAAGAGATCACCAATGGTTTGCAAGGCCATTGATATGTGTGAAGTGCAAGTAGGAAGACTCAAACCTAGCAGATTTATGCGTTGGGTACAAAGTCACCCCGAGGTCCGTTCTGTGTTGGGCCTGG
Organism: Helianthus tuberosus; assembly: GCA_030545235.1. Lineage (NCBI taxonomy): Eukaryota > Viridiplantae > Streptophyta > Magnoliopsida > Asterales > Asteraceae > Helianthus > Helianthus tuberosus. Next base: position 16,027,257 of record CM060430.1, on the reverse strand, counting down.
GGTTGGGCTCGCTACACCCAAATAGATCTACCGCTCCTGCCCCTCGGTCCTACCTTGAGGATTAATGGCCTCAAGTTTCTGCCTACCCACTCACATGATCTAAGTAGTAACCCTCCTTATGCTAACCATACCATGTAAAAAGTACTCGTAATCATAGTAACATGTATTTCACCCCCGCAGTTTAGAAAACTGAAAACAGTTAAGAGAAAAGGGGGACATGAACTCACAGTGGTGCGTCTCTACCAAGTATATCTCCTGATCAAACAGCTGTGCGACGACCTACACGTACTAAGTCTATCAGACGGACGGCCGTGCCTTAGCTTAAGGTTTAAGTTTTTGGGAAATAGTTAGACAACTATTTCGTGTTTATATTTTTGTAAATACTTGGTAATTATTCTCCTTCCCAAGGATGGGGGATTTATACATGTGCGTTCGTATTATTCTGGGATCGTTATCATTTGGTAATATTATTTTTACCCTAAAAATAATATTTGTATAGTTCACAAAATAATCATAAAAAATCATACAAGCCTCCTCGTATGTGATCCTCAACACTTGTATGCTCTTGGAATGAGAAGATCAAAACCGAAAAATGGATGGATGTGGGTGTGTGTGTTCGGCCGAGAGCCAAAGAGAGGGAGAGAGTGTGTGTGTTTGTGAGTTGTGGTGAGAAAGGTTATGTTGTGTTATGCCTTGATCTTATAGACAATTTACATGATCATTAACCAATGGATTTAGTGTCTACTAGATATTAAACACATGGGATTTAAATAATCAACAAAGGACAGGGGGTGTCCCCCCAAGGGGACGGTTCGGTTAGGGGGGGGGGTCTCCTAGTTAGATTTCAACCAAATGTTAAGTATTAGTTTGTTAAGTGTGGAGGTTAACTCGGTTATTAGTATGTTATGCGTTATAGCGGGTGTTAGGGTATTCAGGGACCCTAACTGGCTCAGAAAAAGAAAAACAATGTTATTGGCAATATTTTTATGTTCCGGGTATAGTCCGGTTGTTCGGTTGGATAGTAATCCGTTAAAGTGCTTAACAAAGCTTTAAAGTGTCGTTATTATTATTTTTAGTGACACAACTTATTCCCGACACTTTGGAAAGTGTCTAGTAATATTTTTCTCATGTTTTGGCACTTTATTAGTTAGCTAGATGCTGAATTATTATTTAAAGTGCTGAATTTTGTACTTAGAGTACGTTTTAGGCACATCCGGTCACTGTAATCTCATTCCTAGTGACGCAGTTCTACAACCCTTATATCCCTACACTCACCACTAGTGTAGCAAGCTATCTCAGGCTCTTACAGGCCTTAGAGGCAGTACCTGCCTGGTGCTAGTTATGACAGCACGTTTAATAGGTTATCCGTTTATTGTGCTACTGTGCTTTTAGTGCATCAAGGTTTGTCACAAAGGTGCTATAAGCAAAACATGGAGTGACAGCAAGTAAAGTATGATGCAAGTAAGTACATGTATCAGCATTCAAGTAGCAGTTTATCCACAAGTTCAAGTAAGCACAGTAATTAAGCAGTAATTAATTATTAATTAAGTCGTACGGATACCTGGTTTAGTGAGGGTTGTCACACTCCAAGCTTCAACCTTCAAGGATAACCTTCTAGCACTTGGAGCAAGCTTGAAAGTGGAGCAATGGTGGTGACAAGGTGGTGGTGGTGGCAGATGTAGGGAGAGCCGAGAGAGAGAGAGAGAGAGAGAGAGAGATGGTGAGGATGGTGGTGGAGTGAACTTGTGGAGTGAGAAGATATGTAATAATATAGGGATTTCTTGGAAATCACTTATGTCATAATAGTAATCATCACACCATGTTTTGGCCAATCCAACAAGCAAGTAATCTTATAGGATATTGAAATAGAATCTTGAGTAGGATATGGTGATGATGATGGCCGAAAATAGGCTAGGGGGAAGGGGGTTAATTGTAACATTTTGATGGTAAGTGGTAAATACTAATCCAAATCCAAGTATATGGTTACCTATGTTAGTTAGTGGATATTTTAGTGGGTGTTATGGTGAACGGGGATCATAACTAGTCAAGAAATAATAACACAATGTGTTTGACAAATATTTGGTGTCTCGGGTAATGTCCGGTTGTTCGGTCGGATACTGTTCCGTTAAAGTGTTTAATTATTCCGTAAAGTGTCTTATATATATATTTTTGTAACACTTTTAATTCCTAACACTTGGGAAAACATTCCGGACCATTTAGTAACTTTTCTGTATACTACTAGTATGTTAACAAGCATATGTAAGTGTAACACAGAAATCAGAGAGCAGTTAAGTAATTCCACACAGTCGTCAAGCACTTTAATTATCATTAATAAATTGTACGGATACATGGAATTTTTTTTTTGGGTTGTCACAGCAATGGCCTAGTCCTTGGATAATACTTTACTGCTTGCTTGAAATATAGCACTCCCCTCAGCATAAAAATGATGAAACATTGAAAAATGCCAATTGTTATGGGTCATTTTCTGAGTATACATATCCTGACTAATATACCGCTTTTAATTGTTTATTTGTGACCAGGATACTGGACGGGGATATTGCTAACATCCTGGGCGATATCCTAAGCTTGAGTGAATTAAACACGTGCAGGTTAATGGCTGTAAGTTACTAACGGTCATCAGGACTTCTTCTCCTCAAGACTCGGGCGTATTTGTTATGAGGAAGCCGTTGAACCCGAAAGACTTGTTCCTCAACGTTCGAGTGGGAATATTCGCTGGATCCCGGAAGTTTAGGATAGTTTGTTACATTATCTTTACTATAAATAGATGGGGGCGGATCAGTTTAAGGCACACAATTTTACACTTACACTCTCGAACACTTTTACTCTCTAGCTCACCTCAAACACCACACTCAAACACTTGTATTCAAATTACATTGTAACACATAGTCGATCCGCACCACATCCTGCACTGTATCATATTTGAATCAATAGAAGAACAAGGCAGCTGCGATTGTCAGCTCCCGAGGTTTTATGCCGGCGATCTAGATTGATCAAGGGCTTTCCTCGTACATCACGTGTCAACCTTTACATTTTTGCTCATTGTTTGATCATAGATACAGCTCTATATCCTGAGCCGTATCCTGAAACTGTTTTCATATCTAATTTGTTTAACATATTTTTTACACATAACTCTAGCACACTACCTCACTTTACTAATTTGATCACTTAATTGCTTAGGTAATTTTTTACCAAAATAATTTGGCGCCCACCGTGGGGCAAGTGGTGCTACTTTTACTAAAAATCTTTGTAAAATCATTAATCGGTTTTCTATTTTCAAAACTTTTTGCCACATTGTTTACAATGGCCTCAAGATCAAACATGAGCTCTTCCACTATGTCTGCTACAACCTCTGCTACTACTGGTTCGGTGCTTCCACCACCTCCTCCAAGGATGCCGTTTTCTTCACAATCTCAAGATGTTATCCCTACTCGGAGTGTCCAGGGATCTGCTCCCGTTTTTGCCTCTAACGATGAAATTTTGACTTTATTTGGAAGTGTGCAGGAACAAATGAGGCAGCAACAGGAGACTAACCAAATGCTGTTAAGAGAAATACAACTCTTAAAAGCTAGCTCGAGCAGACCTGTTGAGGAAACTGTCACTCCTATACAGCCCAGGGCTTTGAACTTCAGTTCCGCAGTTTACATTGAGGATAATAGGGGGAATATCGTCCCAAGCCATTCTCAGAATCATACCCCTGAGATACCCTCTTCAGTCAGGATATCGACTGTGAGAAGTTCAGGATATGCTTCAGGATATGGCCAAAATCCTCAGAACGGTAATGTGTCAAATAATAATATTCTTGCTACTAACAACAATGGCTCTTTGCAGGATGCAGGTATGACGTCAACATTTACCAGGGAGCTCCAGAAATTGAAGGACATGATATCCAGTGTACCTGGAGTGGTCCAGCCAATTCCGGAAGTATTCCAAGACAGCCACAGGATATCCCGTTTTGCATATCCTATCTGTGATGCTGAAATCCCAAAAAGATTTCAAACTCCCAACATGAAGTTGTATGATGGGACTACGGATCCTGAAGAGCATATTGCCCAGTATAGGGAAAGAATGGAGATTAACCCTATCCCTCCGGAGCTCAAGGAAGCATGCTTATACAAGGGATTTGGTTCTACTCTGATAGGATCAGCCTTAAAATGGCTGTTAAACGTTCCTCCTCACTCAATTACTTCGTTTGCTCATTTGGTTAATTTATTTAACAGTCAATTTTCTTGTAGTCGGAGTTTTGAGAAACTAACCAGTGATCTTTACAGGATAACTCAAGGGCCTCAGGAATCCTTGAGGGATTATGTGAACAAATTCAGTCGAGAATCCTTGGATATCCCACATCTTGATGTTGCAACAGCTGTGCAAGCTTTTAAGATGGGGTTACAAAAGGATTCTCAGTTTTATCAGGATCTTGTAATGAATCCCTGCAGGAATCTCGACGAAGCTCGTAACAGGGCTTTGAGATATATCCATTTGGAAGATGACAAGAAGATGCAGGAGAGGATGAATTCTACCTCAACCTATGAATCAACTAACAGGAAATCAGAAACCTCATATAAGCCATATCGCTCCAGGCCATATGGCAGAAATGATAACAAGAAAGTGAATGATGTTGAAGACGAGGATCCTGAAGAATATCTTGACTTATCCGAATACTGCTTTTCTGTTAATATACCTGAGTTAATGTATGCTATGCAGGGTTTAGGGGACAAAGCTAGGTGGCCTCGAAAGAACCAGCAGAAAGCTGATTGGAAGGATAAATCCAAATGGTGTGCCTTCCACGAAGACTTCGGACATATGACCGAGGATTGCATTGCTTTAAGGAAAGAGATAAGTTACCTGTTAAGCAAGGGGTATCTGAAGGACTTGCTGGGAAAAAAAGAAGAATAAAGGGCAGGATCCCGAGAAGGATCCTGAACGAGCAGCATCACCCCCAGCAGATGCCAAGATAATTAACTTTATTTCAGGAGGATCCGACATTTGTGGGACTTCGTATTCGGCGGCCAAGAGACTTGCAAAGGAAGCTAAGAGTGAGAAGGGAGACAGACCAGTCAGAATGACTACCCTCACAACTGATAAAGTGATCACTTTCGATAGTGATGACAGGGATACTGTTCAGGATCCTCACCATGATGCTTTAGTAATAACATTATATGTGGCTAACCATTTTGTATGCAGGATACTGGTAGACAACGGTAGTTCTGTCAATATAATTCAGCTGGAAACATTGAAGAGGATGAATGTATCTCCGATGGACATTACTTCGAAGTCCACTGTGCTCGTTGGTTTCAGTGGAGAAGCTAGGAATACCGTAGGGGAGATAAAGTTACCAGTATATGTTGAAGGGGTCAACTCGATACAACGCTTCTGTGTGATAGACTCCTTATCCTGCTACAACATCATACTGGGAAGACCATGGATTCACGATATGAAGGCTGTGCCATCGACATATCACCAATGCATCAAGATCCCTACCCCGTGGGGAGTTGTCAAGGTTGAAAGTGATCAGCAAGAAGCGAAAGAATGCTACTCATCCTCGATGAAACCCTCAACTAAGCCTAGTACAGCATAGCAATTAAAGATGCGGGCCCAGGATATCATGGAGGATTCGGAGCAGGATGTAAAGAGAATTATCCTGGATCAGGATAATCCTGATATCTCGGTGCTCGTAGGAACCAATATCCCTCAGGATATTGAAGAGCAGTTAACTAACTTTTTGAAATGCAGGATGTCAACGTTTTCCTGGAAGCATGAGGATATGACAGGCATATCCAAAGACATTATCACTCACAAGCTTGGAATTGACAAATCATTCAAGCCTGTTCAGCAAAAAAGAAGAAAATTTGCTCCTGAGCGGAATGCGATTATCCAAGAGGAAGTTGAAAGATTGTTGAAGTCCAGGATGATCAGAGAAGTCAAGTTTCCAAGATGGCTAGCAAACGTAGTTGTGGTACAGAAGAAAAACGGGAAATGGAGAGTCTGTGTAGACTACACGGACTTGAACAAGGCTTGTCCTAAAGACCCATTTCCTCTCCCTTATATCGATGCAATGGTGGATGCTACTGCTGGACATGAAATGTTAACGTTCATGGACGCATCCTCAGGATTTCAGCAGATTCAAATGGAGCCTTCGGATCAGGAGGATACTGCTTTCATGACACCAACAGGTATATATTGCTATACTGCCATGCCTTTTGGTTTGAAAAATGCAGGTGCAACATACCAGAGATTAGTAAACATGATGTTCAAAGATAAGCTGGGGGACACCATGGAGGTATATATTGACGACATGGTGGTAAAATCTAAAAAAGCTGAGGATCACCTCCAGGATATCAAGGGAGCATTTGATATCCTGGATCAGTACAACATGAAGCTGAATCCTGCTAAGTGCCATTTCGGAGTGGGGGCAGGAAAGTTTCTAGGATATATGGTGACGAAGAGGGGGATAGAAGCAAGCCCAGAGCAAATCAAAGCTATCCTGGATATAAAATCACCCTCGAATATGAAGGAAGTACAACGGTTAACAGGCCGAGTAGCAGCTTTGAATAGATTTATCTCAAGATCCTCGGAAAAATGCAAGGAATTCTATGATATCCTCAAGAAGAATAAGAAATTTGAATGGGGAGCAAAGCATGAAGCAGCCTTGCAGGATTTGAAGCGATATCTCTCAACTGCACCTCTATTGATGAAGCCTGAAAATGGTGAACCACTATCCCTATACCTCGCTGTATCAGGGAATGCTGTAAGTGCTGTTCTTGTAAAAGACCATGAAGGTCAACAATATCCTGTTTATTATGTTAGTAAAAGTTTGTTAGATGCTGAAACTAGGTATTCTCATTTAGAAAAATTGATATTAGCTCTAGTCATGGCATCGACAAAGCTTAGACATTATTTTGAAACACATAGGATCCATGTTAAAACGAATTATCCTGTCAAAAATGTGCTTAGGAAACCAGAGATGTCAGTCAGGATGGCCAAGTGGTCAGTAAAGTTAAGTGCTTATGATTTAGTATATGAACCTAGAAATGCCATAAAGTCTCGGGCTTTAGCTGACTTTGTGGCTGATTTCAGTAGTGATATTCAGGATGAGGTAGACCTAGAAGTTCAACAGTTAGGAGAATCTTTAGGATCCTGGACATTATATACTGATGGTGCATCCAATATAAGAGGCGTAGGTTTAGGTATACTACTAAAATCGCCACAGGGGGACATATTACCCCAGGCTATTAGGTGTGAATTTCCTGCTACTAATAATGAGGCAGAATATGAAGCTTTAATTGCAGGATTAGAATTGGCTAAGAATATGAGTATCAAGAATTTGCAAGTATATGTTGACTCCTTGTTAATTACTAACCATTTTAATGGATCCTATGCAGTTAAGGGTGAGAAATTAATCGAATACCTCGATATTCTCAAAAAATTAGCAGGATATTTCGATGTTTTTACACTTGAACAGGTACCAAGAGAGGATAATGCTGAAGCAGATGCCTTAGCAAATCTGGGATCATCGATCAGGATACCAGAAGGAACCCAAATACCAATACTACATGTCTTATATCCTGCAACGAATCCTCGGGATAAAGAAGTAGCGGGTATTCAGGATCCTGGAGCAGAGCATCCTGAAGAGGATCCTAAATCCTGGACGGCTCCAATCATGAGATATCTCAAAGAAGGACACATCCCTGGAAATGAAAATCCTAAGGCATTTAGGATGAAGGTATCACGATTCACTATTATAAATAATGTTTTATACAAGAAATCTCTTGCAGGACCGTATTTGAGGTGCTTGGAGGATCCTAAAGCCAAAGAAGTACTTCAGGATATACATGAAGGGGATTGTGGTAACCATACTGGGGGCAGGTCGTTATTCTCAAAATTATTAAGGACAGGATATTATTGGCCAACAATGAGAAAAGATGCCGCAGAATATGCTCGAAGATGTGATGCATGTCAAAGACATAGTAACATACTGCATCAGCCTGCTGAACCATTATATCCTATTGTTTCCCCTTGGCCATTTATGAAGTGGGGTATGGATATAGTGGGAAAGCTTCCAAAGGCTCCAGGAGGAAAAGTTTTTATGTTGGCAATGACAGATTATTTCTCCAAATGGGTTGAAGCCGAGGCATTTGTCCAAGTCAGGGATCAAGAAGTTGTATCCTTCATAAAGAGAAATATCCTGACCAGATTTGGAGTACCAGCCGAGATAATCTGTGATAATGGTTCTCAATTTATAAGTAAAAGAACTACCGACTTTTGCAAGAGTTGGGGGATCAAAATGATAACATCTACTCTAATACATCCTCAAGCGAATGGACAAGCAGAATCCTCAAACAAGATAATTGTCAATAACTTAAAGAAAAGGCTTGGAACCAAAAAAGGAAGATGGGCAGAAGAATTACCCTTTGTTTTATGGGCTGATAGGACAACGGTAAAGAATGCAACAGGCCAAACCCCATTTTCCTTGGTATTTGGAGCAGAGGCAATGATTCCAACGGAAATGGCAATACCTACTGCAAGATCTACCCTACGGGATCCTGAACAGAATCCTGAAGCCTTATGTCAGGATTTGGATACTATAGATGAAAAAAGGGATGCAGCAAGGCTAAGGATGGCAGCATATCAACAAAGAATATCCAGAGCATATAATAAGAATATTAGAACCAGAAGATTTAAGGTTGGAGATTGGGTGTTAAGAAAGGCTTTTCAGAATACCACTAATCCTGCCGATGGCAAGTTAGCTCAAAATGGGAAGGACCATTTGAAGTTGAATCAGAAGCAGGGAAAGGAGCATATAGACTCAAGAATATGGAAGGGGATATGCTACCGAGATCTTGGAATGCTATACACCTTAAGCTTTATTTCAAGTGAGTTTAGAATTTAATTTCTAACTCAGGATGGTATGAATTCTATCTTTTTTAAATATGTTTGGTTTAATTTATTCTTTGAAACCCAATACTAACTTAAGCATCGGAGGGGTGTTAGCCAAGCTAACACCCACCTTAGTTTAAGGATGTTTTGCAGTATATGTTCCAGGATATAGCTCCAGGATGCTCACTCAAGATACTCCGGAAGATTAGAGGATTGGCCCCCTCTCTCACGTATAAGGGATTCCGATCCCTTCATAGGTTTAAAGGTATTCACCTTTCTTCCGAATTGGGTTTAAACACCCCGCCTGGAGCGCAAGTTATTCAGGGATAGTTCAAGGTGGCGGGACCAGTCCATGTAAAAGTGGCTGATAATTTCGTTACTGTTGGCTATATCCTGAATCCTAAAGGTATATGAGGATTGATCACCCTCTCTCACGAAAGGGTATTTTCATACTCTCTAAGGTTTAAAGGTTTTCACCTTTCTAAGTCTTGGAGTTTATACACTCCCGCCTGTAGCGCACGAAAATTTGGGATTTTCCCCAGGATACAAGGAATTTATCTCCAGTGCATTCTTGGGTTTTACCCCTGTAACATGAAAAATTGTCTATACAATGGGAACTGATATCCAGAAGATTTCTAAGTATTTGAAGACATTGTACACAGGGGACATTCCCACTAAAGCAATGATGTAAAGCTCAAAGGATAAGGCTCGGAACTAATGCACTAAGTATCTCACACAGGGGACATCTTCATTGGAAAAGTTGCAAAGGGATTGAGGTTTGATAATAGGGTTATATCCTATTCCTGGTATGATCTTTCCTTTGTAAACGTCGTTTGAGTTTTTGACAATACTAGGTTGGGTAAAAGGTTAAACATCCTGATTAGGATCAATTCTCGGGATATATTCTCAAAATATATTTTCAAAATACTTCTCAAAATATTTGAAACTAATACTGGTTTGAAACTTTGATCATTTAAGTGTTATCAAAACAAGTTTTGAAAAAGTGGCCTGTTTTTCACTCTTTAAAAAGCTTTCTACAAAGTTGAACGAATCTGATAACAGTTTTTATTATATATCATTGAGCATATTGATCAGGATATTTTCATAAGATCACAATGCAAAATTTTTACAAAGCTAAGAATTACATTAAGTAATGTAAGGCAACAACAAATAAGTCAAGAGATAGTTATATTATTAACAAATCAAAAGTTGTGCTTTTGGTTTCACCTTAAACCAAGGCCCATCCGCCAAAAGCACGATTAGTTTTACCATACCTACGTAACGGTTGAAGGTCTTATCTCAAAACGAAACCTGTCCACCTTCAACCGCTACGACATTCAAAACAAGTTATATTAACCGATAACCAAGGGCTTCATCCTGAAAAACCCAGGACCCATCCACCTTCGGTCATAGTATTGTTCTAGTGCAGGAAATATAAATTGTTCGAAGACGGGAAATGTAAATTGTTTTACAGACCATAACTATGAAATTTTAAAAAAGTGGGCTCCGGCCTCAGCACGTATATCCATCATCGCCCACTCCGCTGCCTAAGGGGCAGCACCTTCTTGAACGACAACCTCTTTCCCGGCATTTGTACCAGCATCACCCTCGGGATTCTTCTCAGCATCCGCAGCAGCATCCTCTCCACCAGCATTCTTTCCAGCATTTGCCCCAGCATTCCCGGAAATATCCTTTGAAGTGCTAACATCCATTGTCTTGGCGGACTCTTCCACAGCAGATTTGGCAGGAGGCTCCACAGGATTTCCCCCAAGATCTCTTAACTTCGCCTCCCAGGCCTTGATGTTCCAAGAAGGGCATTGCGAACCCAAAGCCATCGCCTTGTAAGCCATTTTCAGCCTGGCCTGGAGAAGGGAGATCACGACGGAATTCTTGAGGCTCTCTCGGTATGAAGCCATGGCCTGCTCGTGTTGAACTTGGGCTGCGTCAAACTTGGCTTGAGCCTCTTGGGTGAACTTTTGGATGGCGGCTTGGTGATCCTGAGTCATAGCCTTATACTTGGCTTCATAGTGTTCCGATTTAGCGGTGGCAATTGCTGCTTGATCTGCAATGGTGGCCTTGGCCTTTTTCAGCTGGCTTTCAAGCATGACGTTGGAGCCACATGCGTCCTCGTAAAGGAAGACCAGGCGTTCAAGGCCCTGCAAGGTAATAAAACAGGCATTATTCTAAATGAACATTTCTATTAAGCATATGATGCAGGATACAGGTCAGGATATTAACCTGGTTAAGGAAGCCGGTCATAAATGTGATGGATTCTATGAACCCGTGGTTCTCGAATGGGAATACATGGGGTGGAGCAGAGGGCTCGACTTCCTTTCTTTTCCGGGAGCTGGAGGCCGGGTCCGGGATGCTGGGGGAGCTTTGGGAACAGTGGAGGTCTTTGAACTGGTAAGTTTTGGTGTAACGGATGATTTCGGGTTAGATTCTTGCTTGACAGGTTCAAGGCTGGAATAACTGTCCAGCTCATCGAGTTGGAAGCCTTCGAGGTTAATAACTGGCACTGCACAGGGGAAGATATTTTAAACTTGTTATATCCCTATACAATAAAATAATAATCAATTTAATATGAAGATAATTCTTGAAAATATGCTTACCAGACATGTTGGAGCTTGATCTCTGACTAGAGCTTGTGAGTAGCAGGTTAAAGGTTCTTTCACTCTCTGGAAGCTTGTAGATCTCTTTTATTCTTCCTTCTGATTCGGCACTAGGGGGAGCTAGTTCCTTGAAGTTTGCTGCAAGAAAGAGAATAAACACATCAGGATATTGGTTCAGGATTGAGGTTCGGGATATGATTGGGGATAGTCCTAAAACCCTAAGTCCTACCAGAAGTCAACCATCTTTTAGGGAGGTCAAAACCCTTATCAATGGAGTCTCTTTTCACAAAGAAGAATTTTCTTGTCCATTTATCCTCATTCTTGGTGGCCTTAAGAATGAGAGGATCGCTGGAAATAGAAAAAAGGAGAAACCGGCTGGAACCATGTGACCTTAGACGGTAGGCCATCGGAAGGTCTTCGATGCATAGATCAGGCATATGATGAGCCTTAATCTGCTCCAGGGTGATTAACACGCGCCAAACCATGGGCATGGTTTGGGCAAAACTAAGACCGGTAAGCTCAAAGAAGCGAGAAATGAAGGGAGAAAATGGATATTGAAGCCCTAATGAAAAAGGATATGCAAAAAAGCAAACCCATTCGTCGGAACAAAAATCCGATCGGGCCTCTCGGTCGAATGGACGGAAGATTGTTCCGGCGGGAAAGGCACCGGAAGCTCGTAGGGCTGCGATGTCGGAATTATCAAAAGAACACACCTCTTTTGAAGGTTTCTAAAGTAAATTTTGTTTATGGAAGGGAGAATCAGAATCCGCCATTTGCGATCTAGTGCGGGTCGCCATGAAGGATTACAATCGGAGAAAAGGAAATATGAACAAGGGAAATAGATAAGAGAGAGGGAGAAAGTACCTGATATTCTCTTGAAGATAAAGATAACCATAATGTGAAGTCCCTCGGTTAATATAGGCTAAATGTAGGGGGTAAAGAGTAAATAATGCCTTGGAAGTTGCACATTGTCATTTCAAGGGTCTCGTCACATTGATTGCCTTAATTGATGAAATAAAACTTTTGAAATATATCCGTTGGATTGGTATACCAACCGATATATTTGGGGACAATTGTTATGGGTCATTTTCTGAGTATACATATCCTGACTAATATCCCGCTTTTAATTGTTTATTTGTGACCAGGATACTGGACGGGGATATTGCTAACATCCTGGGCGATATCCTAAGCTTGAGTGAATTAAACACGTGCAGGTTAATGGTTGTAAGTTACTAACGGTCATCAGGACTTCTTCTCCTCAAGACTCGGGCGTATTTGTTATGAGGAAGCCGTTGAACCAGAAAGACTTGGTCCTCAACGTTCGAGTGGGAATATTCGCTGGATCCCGGAAGTTAAGGATAGTTTGTTACATTATCTTTACTATAAATAGATGGGGGCGGATCAGTTTAAGGCACACAATTTTACACTTACACTCTCGAACACTTTTACTCTCTAGCTCACCGCAAACACCACACTCAAACACTTGTATTCAAATTACATTGTAACACATAGTCGATCCGCACCACATCCTGCACTGTATACTCATATTTGAAGCAATAGAAGAACAAGGCAGCTGCGATTGTCAGCTCCCGAGGTTTTATGCCGGCGATCTAGATTGATCAAGGGCTTTCCTCGTACATCACGTGTCAACCTTTACATTTTTGCTCATTGTTTGATCATAGATACAGCTCTATATCCTGAGCCGTATCCTGAAACTGTTTTCATATCTAACTTGTTTAACATATTTTTTACACATAACTCTAGCACACTACCTCACTTTACTAATTTGATCACTTAATTGCTTAGGTAATTTTTGACCAAAACACTAATCATGTGCTGTTGTAAAAAAGATCCTCTAAAGGGGACACACCTAAAGTCGAACCGTCATATCTCTGCTGAACGGAAGTTCTGACCTGAGCTCTCACGGTCTCGCAATTTAACCCCTTACAGATATCATCTGTGGTATACTCACCTGTAAGACTGAATATTGGGATCTGGATACGGGAGTATATTCAAGAGGTGGGACACATGAATGAGTTTAAGTTCCTAAAACACTAAATCCATATCCTGGATAGATTGAAAATTGTGTGAGAATTTAAGTGGATCAGTATATCGACAATCTAAGCGAATTGTTTAATTCTGAGTATGAAATTAAAGCTTAACGGTACTTGTGACTTGTCGGATAGCTGATATGATTCCCTAACACGCTCACCAAAAATATGTTTGCAAATAGTTTACATTTACTGCATTTTATTTCTGTATTTCATTTCTAGTATAGAAACTTTATTAAAAATCCAAAAAGATTTTACACTTCTGCTTTATTTTCCGACAAATCAAAGTGGAAAGCTGATCTTCAGATTCAATTTGAAGCAGATGCAGGAAGTTTCTGAACTGGATGATGAGTTGTGAGCTTAACATGATAAGTTTGTGAAAGTTGAAAAGTTAAAGTGTCACACCCCAACCGATGACGGAATCATCGGGGCATGGCACTGAGCGAAACAGATTGTCCAGAAATTTTCCATAACATTTATCAATACTATTCAATTTAAATAATACGTCCCATACCGTATCTCAAATAGTAGAATAATTATTACAGACAAAAATCCAGGCAAATATTCTGTTCCGATAACTCAGATTTAAATAGACAGCAATTGTTTATCTGCTTCTAGAGACCCTTAGTTTGACCACTACAGACAACTATTTGTTGGGCTCTAAAGCTTTATTCTAGCTTCAACTTCCTATCATGTGTGCATCCTAAGCACCTGTCACATACGTTAAAATAAAGTCAATACATAAAATGTAAAGGTGAGCATACAAGTTTGATAATAGCATATAGAGTTCGAATTCGTTTACGCATAACCAGCACGTACACATAGTGAAATGAAGCACGTTAGTTATCGACATAGATCCATCGATACCAATGACTGCGGGTTGACTGCTCGAGGCAGTTCGTAATACATGATTACCACCATAATCCATGCAAGTAATTGTCCTTAACAACCCCCGTGTGAACGGGTGCTGAGTCCAAACTATAGTACTATCGTTGCTAAGGCAGGTAGACAGCATTCCATGTGTAAACATAACAAACAAGCATTCATAAGCCACGTATAACATGCATTTACGGTTAGCGTTCAAATAGTATTGAGTAGTGTGATTGTTGTAGTTGGAATATTTGTAACGTATGTAACACCCAAAAGTGCGTAAAGCAAAAAGGGATCGAGTATACTCACAGCGGTTAATGGATTGAAGGGAGCGCTTAGCGAGTAAGGTTAGCCTAAATAGATTCGATAGCATAACGATAAGTGACGCGTAAAACGGTACAAAGTGTGAGAGGGTCGGATAGTGGTTCGATAGGATGGTAATCCGATCGGACAGCAATCCGTGCGGATAACAATCCGTTCGGATGGTCATCCGGTAGACAGCTTGTCCAGTCGGATGACGATTCGAGTGGATTGTTTCTTCCTATAAGAAGGATGTGTTTGTGTATGATGGCTTGACTTTTGAAGTTTTCGTTGTAGCATTTTGAAAGCATTGAAGTATCTTTATCCATCCAGTCGGTCGATCGAATGGTTAGTCGTGCGGATGACAATCCGTTCGGATGGTCATCCGGTCGGACAGTGATCCGGTCGGACGGCAACTTAGTGGTGAGATTACTTAGTGAAGGCAAGTTCACAGCAGAAGTGTCACTCGATCGGATGTCCATCCGATCGGGTGGCAACCCTGTTAATGAACATGTTGAAAATTGTTTAAGTCCTTAAAGTCTTAGTATCTCATGATCCGAAGAGTAATCCAGTCAGATGGTCGTCCGATCGGATTGCAATTCGTTCGATACTCAAACTTCAGATAAGGTTGTTTAAAGGTGGGACCTAAGTGTGATCCGTTCGGATGACCTATCCGATCGGACAGCAATCCGGTCGGACAGCATTTCGTTCCGGTTGTTCCGTTCGTCCTACACTTGGTCGTTTTGATGGTTCGTCGTTATGTCGAGACGTTTTGACAACGTGTTAACCAACAGAACCCCCCAGTTTGACCCAGGTGACCAACCCGACCAGGAATCACCCTAGTTCGGCCAGTTACCGGCTCAAGACGGTTGTTCTTGATTAACCCGAAATCGGTGGTCTCGTGGGTAGAATCCAGATCTTGAGCTAGTACAACACTACGATTGAGTAGAAGACTAGATCAGGGTCGGATCCTATCGGCTTTGAGTACATTGAGTGCAAAAGGGTTGAAAGAAAGTTAGAACCCATCTTTCAATCCTTTTTCACCACTCTTGTGTCGAGATCTTTACAAGATCTTTGTGGAAATCGGTTAGATCTAGGTTGTTCTTGGTGGATTGAAGTCAAAACAAGAAGTTCCTCAAGAACACATGATGACGTCATCCTAGAACACCCGAAATCTAGTGATTTCACGGTTAAAAGTTAAGATTTAAAAGATAGAAAGGTGTAGGAGTGCGTGTAGATCAAGAAAGTACAAGATTTAGGGCGAGATCTTACCTGGATTGAGAGAAATCGAAGAAAAGGTGAGGAGCACGAATGGTTCGGACAGAGGGTTTCCAAAAGTAGAAAGAATGACAATGACAGGGGTATTTATAAGATTCCAAAAGAGGAAAGGGCTGTCTGATCGGATGGCATACCGCTCGGATGACTTATCCGGTCGGATGACATTCCGGTCGGATGGCACCTGGCCTGTGGCATTGTGGCTATCCGGTCGGATGGCTATCCGGCCGGATGGCACTTAGTTTAAATGTTTGACGTGACGATTTTTGCTGAGTCGATTTTGATTGCGGGCGGTTCGATACGATAGGGTTTCCTAGTCAAATTACTTTCAGTCCCAATCACTCATATCGAGCACTATCCCTTCTCCACTAATTATCATAGTTCGATTGTGATTCGAGTTCGATTTCGAGTTTCGATTGAGTTCGATTGATTTTCCACAACACAACATGAATAAACACACACAAGTAACACGTAAGGCACACACACACACGTATAACAACTAAATTTTCGTAAGTCGGGTTGCGGTTCGTATCACGATTCGATGTCGATTTAATTAGCATAGCTTGATTATCAGTTGATTAACTTTATCGCATTGTTACTTCCTATAGTTCACAGTCGTAAGTCGTTTGAATAATACGTCGATGGCTTGCAATTAACAACACTTACTCCACATAATACAAATAAAACAAAGAAATTTCTATAAGTCAAATCCGTATAACCGGTCGTTGACTTTGACCTTGACTTTGACTTTGACTTGTGAAAACACGAGGTGTTACATAAAGCAAGTTCATTAATTTGAAACTTGTAAATTTCAGAAAATTGTTTGAAAAAGTTGAACAAATGTCAGTGTGAATTGTCTCAGATCAACCAAGGTCATTAAGTTAGACTTGGTAGACTAATTGAGTAATCAGGGTCATTAATTTGGACCTGAATACTTGAGTGGATTTCTAAACACTGACAAAAACAACAAATGAGATTGAATGGTAAGTTTGAATTGAAACTGTTATTGTCATATATCTTATAGTTAGGTAGAGATTGTGCAGGGAACATGCATGAGTTTATGAAAGCAGCTAAGCAAAATCCCAGTCTACTGATAGGGGGAGTCTGAAGATTTAAAGCCAGATGCAGTTCCTGGATCTACATTCAAGGGGGAGCTTGAAGGTTATTAAAGATTCAGATTCTGTGATTCATGCTAGCTGATTGATTGAAAAAGATAAAGTTTGTAGGAAGCTTTTACAATGTCAAATCAATTTGGAAAGACAGTCAAAACCTATCAAGACTGAAGACTCGATCCCGAAGACTTCGTCAACATCCAAGGGGGAGTCTGTTGGTGCACTAATGTCTGTTAACTTCGTCTTAATCAAGTCTTATGTCTAGATAGGATAAACGAGCACACAACAGGGTAGAAATTAGGGTGAGTATGTGTGAAAGTGGGTAATTCCGCTTGAAAGTGTCAGTGACCAGTTCAAGCGAAATTAACCAAGTTAATTCCGCTTGAAATGGGCAATGGCAGCTTCAAGCGAAATTAGCATCACTATAAATAGGTGTGTGCTGAGTTCATTTGAAACGGAATTAGGTCATTGTATCTTAGTCGAGGTGCTGCCGAATTGTTATCAGAATTGTAAAAAGCTCAGAATCAATCAATAAGAAGATAATTAGAAAGGAACAAGCTGTTTTACATCAACTACATTGATTCCGCCTTTGTTTTTGATGTTGAACTCTTCATATTGACTCGTTAGGGTCACACGACGATCCAACATTAGAAACCAAAAAAGTTTAAAAAAAACAAGAACAAATCACCCGCTCAATCTCCAAACATTCTAGAAGCGAAGAAAACACAGATTTTATCCTTATCTCCAGCCACAATGTCCCTTCAAAAATCTTGATTCAATCAAACCAACTAAAAGACATCAGATCTATACAAACAACCAACCTTTATCATTTATTGCAACCTGCAAAATCTGGGCTTACTCAAATATCTTGATAATTAAGATGATTTCGGGTTTGTGAACTCATCGCCAAAGGTCACCTCCCCATTGTCTGGCTTTATAGAAGCACTCAACTCTATATTTGTAGCTCTCTCTTCGGTGGTTGTTGATCCATCCAGTGAGAGCTTTTCTAACGAAGTTTGTATGAGAGAGCCATCGGTTGTTGCATGTGGTGACTGAGAGCCGGAATCGAGTGTAATGTTGACAGATGGTTTGATCCATATTCTCCAATCATTAAGCCTTCTTATAGTTTCACCCTGTACAAAATGACAAAAAAAAATTAGTCATAAAAGTTTTTGCCATTGCAGGTTCTCTGGTCAATGCATACAATACTTTTTACAAGCAGGTCAAAAGTTGGATCTAAATTGTTTGAATACATAAATTTGGGTGTAAAAAATTTAAAATAAATCTTAGGGTAACATCTAACCTATAAGAGCCGCTTGAACCATTTGCTTTATAAATAACAATTTTAAAGGGATCGAAAAACAAATAAAACTTCAATCAACTATTTAAAATAGACGCCTACATAGGTTATAAATCTCACATTTTTATATTTCTTCATCAAAAGATAATTATTCAATTCAAATATCACACAAATTTGATGATCACTGAAATTCGAAGAAAGATACAATCCGCAACATCTGCCAACTATGAGAATTAAAGTTTTTTACCCAGAGTGTAAGATTCTTTCGATTATGTGTATAAAGTTTTTGTGTTGTATGTGTATCTATCTTATCAATAACACAGCTACAAAACCATGTAAAAAAGATAAAAGAAATAATAGAACCGAATTTTGAAATAATAAAAATGCATGGAAAAGAGAAGACAAACTCTATGAAAAAAGAAGAATTAATTAGCCATGCTATCTCCTATATACTACAGTCATGTAATATGCAACACAGTTATGTACTATGCAACACATAAATCAGCAAATGTTAGACTTAGTTTACGAACTTATATAGAGATAAAAAAAATATACACCATAAGGTTGTGTAGACAATTCCCATATGGACCTTCCTTTTAGCGTCGGATCCATCTCTTAAATACCCTAAACAATTGATTGAAACAAGACAAACCTTTAAGGTCCCAACTACACCAAATGAAAACAAATCTATAAATTGATTTGGCCTCGGGAGAGTTTCTAGTATTAAACCTCGGGCTAGTAGATTAGAAGCAACCGAGATTCGGATGGAGTTTCTAATATTAAACCTTCGGGTCCTTAGGTTTATTAGGGTTTCCTAGTAATTTCTATAACTATATGGTAATTAGTAATGCAATTCAATCTTTCATATTCATACATATAAAACATGTTGTAAGCGTAATAGATATAACAAACTCCAAGATAGTTTTGTGATCAAACGATCTCAAGATGGAGTGCATCATACCATAATTTAGAAATTTAGGTGTTCATCGAAAAAATTGTTCTAGCTTATGCAACAATCCATTTACATCTTCAGCATTGAACTTCGTGGACTCCAATATACGTCCCCAATGGTTGTGTCGAATTGGATTGTAAATGCTGCTAAAAAGTTTTGAATTTTCACCATGTTCCGTAGTAGATCGAAAATTTGTGAATGATCATTTGTTTGTAGCTTGAAATTTTGTTAAAGACATCCCTGTTTTTGTCCATATGGATTTTTCTTTTGAGTGTTTTTTTTTTCATTTCCTGATTTCTTGTGTTAGATGTCATTGTAATTTATCGTTGCGTGTGAATCAAGCTTTTAGATGAAGGTCGCTTTGATACCATTGTCAAAAATAATTTTGAGGAAGAAATATCTAAAGAAGAGTCGTTGAATACTATCAAAACATACATACTTGTATGTTCGCATTCCATGTCACCTTTTAAGTACGAAACCCGACTTAACTAGGTGAGTTAGGTTAAGTATTTACAAATAGACAATAGCTACTAAAGTTAAAATGGCACGTTAAATATTATCAAAGCAGGTTATGGCCCACTAAAATTTAGATCATATCCTTGGAAACTCCGGAACATTCTAGCAGCTTCAAAGTCATTTTTACACTTTGAAAAAATTGGAGTTAAGCCCTAAAAATATTGAGGGTTAGTCTAGAGAATTTCATGAAAATATTATAAATATTAAGCCTTGATTAACTAGAATGTTCTTTGTAAATATCAAAGATAATTGTTATAATTTATACTTAGAAATGTCTAGATCTTTGCAAAATAGTATAAATAAGTGAACATTGCTCACAAATTTTGACCTATAACTTTTTTTAATGGAGGGAGAAAATTTGCAAAGTAGTATAAGGTCACGTGTAGTCATAAAACCCTTTGTAGGGCGTTATGCGACAAGTGACGAAAAAATGGTACGTTGGTTCCACCACTACCGCCCCATTACACTTAGTCTAAATAAGTGATTACTGTTGGGTTTTTTTTTATTTTAATAAAGTTTGAACATTTAAAATCATGAGCTAATGTCGATGGTTGCCCCCTCCAACAAAAATGGTACGTTTACATACCTATCACACAAAAGTAAACTTAAGGGTTGCTATTCTTAACAATAAGCCACACAAGGAAATTACTTTTGTGGCACCGCATTCTCAAATGCCTATTAAACTTTGAATTGAACTTATTGTGAAAGGTGAAGAGCTACTACTTCAAAAGTAATTCAAAGGTGAAACGCTAGTTTTAAAACTAGTCAAAATAGCTCGTAACATGTAGTTACTAAAAAAGATTAAGATAATAAACGATACCAGCCATCTGATTATGTAAATATGACATGGTCCCATTTTACACTGGGGTGTCATTCGCAACAACTCATATGACAAACTACCAGAAAGAACTTAACAATACCCATACGAGGTAGTAAGCTTGTCAGGTACAAAGCTAAAACAATAAAAAAAAAACTTAATAATACACATTCAGGGTAGTAAACTTGTTAGGCATAAAACTAACATTGTATAAAATACATGCTCATCAACATGTGATGTCTTGTGAGGGAGAAAATAAAACCATAGAATACAAAAACAATCAATAAAATTAAAACACACCAAAAATAAAATTAATATCTCCAAATCTTAAATGAAAATCCAAAATCATCTAAAAATATTCTACCAACTAAAATCAAGTCTAAGGTATATCTAGAATGAGTAAAGCCCAGAACAGAAGTATAGTTTAGAAACCAATAACGTTAATTTTAACGAGAACAAATCACTCGTTCAATCTCCAAACACCCTGGAAGCGAAGAAACGCAGATTTTACCCTTATCTCCAGCCACAATGTCCCCTTCAAAAATCTTGATTCAATCAAACCAACTAAAAGGCGTCAGATCTATACAAACAACCAACCTTTATCATTTCCTGCATGCTGCAAAATCTGGGCTTACTCAAATATCTTGACAATTAAGATGTTGAAGATTTCGGGTTTGTGAACTCATCGACAGAGGTCGCCTCCCCATTGTCTGGCTTTATAGAAGCACTCAGCTCTTTATCTGTAGTTCTCTCTTCGGTGGTTGATAATCCATCCAGTGAAAGCTTTTCTAATGAATATTGTATGACAGAGCCATCGGTTGTTGCGTGTGGTGACTGAGAGCCGGAATCGAGTGTACTGTTGACAGATGGTTTGATCCACTTTCTCCAATCATTACGCCTTCTTACAGTTTCACCCTGTATAAAATGACAAAAAAAAAACAGTCAAAAGTTTTTGCTATTGCAGGTTCGGGTCAATGCGTACAATACTTTTTACAAGTAGGTCAAAACACATGGAAAAGAGAACAAACTCTATGAAAAAAGAAGAATTGGTAGCCATGCTATCTCCTATATATACTACGCAGTCATTTAATATGCAACACAGTCATGTACTATGCAACACATAAAACAGCAAATATTAGACCTAGTTTACGAACTTATATAGAGATCAAAAAATATATCTACTCTAGTATAGAAAGTACTTCTGAGGTTCTACATGAATTTGTGTGCAAGTACTATACATGGTAAGATGACTAGTGTGCTTGATTTTAATATGAATGATGCAACTCGATGCGTTTGGTCCAAAAATTATAAAAAAATACTAAAAATTATTTATACATAACAACTGACGTAATAAGAAGAAAAGAATTGTGACTTTTGGTTCAAATAAAGTATAATAAAACGTTTCTAGAACAAGAGAAAGTGTCATACTAAGATACTACTTATTGAAAAAGACAACAATGTTGTGTGCATCAAAGCGCATTATGCAACGAGCGCATTACGCGAAATCGGCACAATATTCTCACATCACGTAAAAGCAATGTATTATGCGCTCTCAAGAGCGCATCACGTATTCTGTGCACATTTTAAAACCAAGCTAGTGTGGGTCACAAGTCAAAACAGGTTTGTGTTAAAACATGTCAATTTTAGTGTGGGTCAAGTTGTGTTGTAACCCAAAAGCACTTTATTGGTCTTTTTTTCAGAAAATAAATAGATATATAATGTATTAAATACGACTACCATACTAATGATCCATGTGTGAATTGAAAAAAAAAACATTTTGAGGCAAAACATAACTCAAATCGACCTGTTCATAGTTACATGTTAAAACATTGACACCTCCAGCATACATAAATGATTCCGACATTGTATAGATGATACCTGAACTTCAACAATAGTTGAGTCTCTTATGGAGCTCAAAACCATTTGCAAATCACTTGTCAAACTTTTGACCTAGAAATCATGCAGAAATAAAAAAAAAACATTAATATGAAATACTAGTAGACAGCTTAAGCAAAGCTAAAGGCACTTCAATGAGCTAACTTGGTAATACGTTGTAGAAAATTAACCGAATTAACAAAAAGGGTAAACGGGTGAACGTTGCCTGAAGTATCGTTTTTATGCTTTCATCCCCTAAATCACTTTATTCAAAAACTATAAATTTTGAATCTGATAATAATAGTTATGGTAATCATAATATCATATTCAAAGCATTGATTATTTATAAATTTAAACAATGAAAAAAGAGCACCAAGAATAACCCAACCAAACCATTTTACAAGGTCTACCAAACACTAGTTTTGGCTCAAACCCAGTTTGACCTGTTACCCAACAAGCTCCTCTTGCCACTTCTAGACAAGGACATGTATTGATCAAAAGCCATGAACTGAAAATAAGATTTCTAAGAGTGAAGACACGTGTAGCAATGCAAATGGTACAGAGAAAAGTATGTCAAGTAGTTTGTAGCAAGGTTTAAAAGAACGGAAACGAGTTTCGAGGCATTTTCCCTTCGCCTAACGAGGCGTAAGGCCGAGGGGGGTATTAATAAATAAATATAAAAATTATATATATATATATATATATATATAGGGAGAAGATCATGCGAGAACCACCTCTTATTGCGAGAACCAATGTGAACACAACCAAAAATGCCTAAAAATATCTAAAAATCACACAATTTTTTTTTTAATATTTTTTATATAAAAATCGCTACTTTTCGAAGCCAAAAAAAAAAAAATTAAAATAAATTTTTTTTGGCCACTAAAAGTAGCGATTTGAGCATAAAAAATATTAAAAAAAAAAAAATTTAGATTTTTTTAGGGGTTTAGTTTTTAGCTTGGTTGGGGGGGGGGGGGGGGGGGGGGGGGGGGGGTTAGGTTTTTTTAGCTATTTTAGGTTGTGTTCACATTGGTTCTCGCGGTTCTCGCAATAAGGGTGGTTCTCGCATGAACTCCTCCCTATATATATATATATATATATTATAAAAATAATAATACTAACTACTTTCATCATCAGATTCATCAAAATCATCAAAAACACACTTAAAAAAGACATGAAATGCTTGAAATTGACACAAAAAGTCAAAAACATCAAAAACAACTATCAAAAACCCCTGACGCCTCAGTTCCTCTGAGGCGCATATACATTAAAAACACCATGAGGTGCGCCTCAGACGTTTTTTAAAACCATGGTTTGTAGCAGAAGACTGGCAAAATGAAAAAAAAATAAACTAGAATAAAAGAAAAGAAAAGGCTTCGCCTTCCAAAATAAAAAGGAAAAAAAAACTAAATAATCAACTGAAAACTTAAATATATTAATACTGCTAATAATTACTTAAATACGTAGATCAAAAACCATACTGACAACTTGCTACCATGGTATGCTCATGAATAGGGAAAAGACACACATGCCTAACCCATTTAAAATCATTGCCTTCCTAGCTAACAAAACCCTTTCTCGTAATACACATTTTAGAATAATACAATGATATAGAGAACTATAAAAAACGATGAGATTGTCAGAAACATTTTCTTGTATGTGACAATCAAATAATGATTTTTTTTTCAAAACTGTGAACTTGAATATTAAAAACCTGAAGACACTGAAAGAAAAACTGTATGAAATATACTTGTAGCAATAGAAAAAAAATAGAATGCAGCAAAACGATCTCTAAAGTCAAAACGTACCAAAAAAATCAGACATTGAAAGGTAAAAAACTTGAATGCATATAACATAAATAAAAAGATGGATGTTTATGGGTGAAAAAAGTACAAACAATTCATTTAATTTACACTATATAAAACTATATATCCCAATTCATGAACGTATCGCAAGAGCAATACAACAAAAGTAACAAATAAGAAGTATGAA